>JAKCPI010004696.1:0-60682 GCA_023213315.1 Euborellia annulipes
ATTTCTCGTATAATAATTTTTTTTAAATATATTGGAAAACAAGTTAAAAATTAAAAGCCATTAATTAAAAGAAACTTTTTATTTATTTATTAATAATAAAAAATTCTTAAAAAGTAAAAAAATCCAAAAAAAAAAATAAATTTACAAAAAAAAAAAAAAAATAGTTGCATAAGGCATGATTCGAACTCGAGATTTCTTGTTTACAAAGAATGAACCTTACCGATTTAGCCACCGCGGCTTTTGTTAATGTTATTGCTAGCAACGGCAATAAGGCATGCTGGCAAAATCTTTAACATTTTTTTTAAGACGAACGGTTGAGTAGTGCGCCTTCTCGCTTTAACAGAATTTCTTTTTCATTAAGTACTACACATAAAAAATTTTTCGTTCAAATCGGTGTTATGAAGGTTAGGCCCCCTCCCCTTGTAAGAGCAGAGAGGTATTGCTTCATGCTTTAAGCGCCAATAGTTCTCGATTTCGCCTTAGACTATAAAATTTACGTATTTAAATTATACGTCCTTTTAAAAATAACAAAAAATATAAGGAAAAATGTTGCGTTATTAATTAAAAAAATTAGGTGTTGGCTGTGTCTTCTACACAGCCGGTGGCTTTTTAACGTGACAACGTCTTTTGCTTGATTTCAAAAAAAATTTTTTTTCTTACCTATATTGAAATATAAAGAGAGAAAGTATTGTTTTTATTTTTTTTTTTTACTAGTAGTTTGTTTTCATAAATAAACATGTTCAAACATTTTCATTGAAACAATATATGACAGGTGTGGCCAAACTTTTATCCATTAAGGGCGACATATGCTTAAAAAATGAGGTTTTTCGAGAAAAAAACCAATTTTGGAGTTAATTACTCGGGATTTTTTTATTTATTCTATTAGAGGTTATCTTTCTGCACTAAATAACATCTCATTTAGTCAGATCTGATTAGCCGTTCGGAATCTACAGGGGTTTAAAATTTCGAAAAACGAAATCCCGCCGAGTGCTCTCATGCGGTAAAATGACTTCATATCAAAAAAAAGAAAAAAAGCCCTGGGGGTATTGAACCACTCTTTCTAAAACTATATTTAGCTTTAATGTAGCTTTTATGGTCAAGTCGCTATGCGTTGCACAATTAGGGCTATTTTTCGATATTTTTTTGCCTAAAAAATGAGGTTTTTCGAGAAAAAACCAATTTTGGAGTTAATTACTCGGGATTTTTTTATTTATTCTATTAGAGGTTATCATTCTGCACCAAATGACATCTCATGTAGTCAGATCTGATTAGCCGTTCGGAATCTACAGGGGTTTAAAATTTCGAAAAACGAAATCCCGCCGAGTGCTCTCATGCGGTAAAATGACCTCATATCAAAAAAAAGAAAAAATAACCTCTGGGCATTGGATCACTCTTTCTAAAACTATATTTAGATTTAATGTAGCTTTTATGGTCAAGTCGCTATGCGTTGCACAATTAGGGCTATTTTTCGATATTTTTTTGCCTAAAAAATGAGGTTTTTCGAGAAAAAAACCAATTTTGGAGTTAATTACTCGGGATTTTTTTATTTATTCTATTAGAGGTTATCATTCTGCACCAAATGACATCTCATGTAGTCAGATCTGATTAGCCGTTCGGAATCTACAGGGGTTTAAAATTTCGAAAAACGAAATCCCGCCGAGTGCTCTCATGCGGTAAAATGACGTCCTATCAAAAAAAAGAAAAAATAACCTCTGGGCATTGGATCACTCTTTCTAAAACTATATTTTGATTTAATGTAGCTTTTATGGTCAAGTCGCTATGCGTTGCACAATTAGGGCTATTTTTCGATATTTTTTTGCCTAAAAAATGAGGGTTTTCGAGAAAAAAACCAATTTTGGAGTTAATTACTCGGGATTTTTTTATTTATTCTATTAGAGGTTTTCTTTCTGCACCAAATGACATCTCATTTAGTCTGATCTGATTAGCCGTTCAGAATCTACAGGGGTTTAAACTTTCAAATTAGAATTTACCGCAGCGCGGTAAAATAAAATGATAGGAAAAAAATAAATGGTGAAATCTTTAGCTGAAAACTCATTCTTTCTAACCGTATATTTGTCATAATTATACCTCTTAAGACAGAGGAGTTATTCAAGCCAATAAACTTTTTCGTGCAAGCCCCTCTAACATGCCACTATAGACACATGATTTGTAAGACGTTGTCACGTCAATATTAATAAAACACTATTCGTTAGATATCAAATTAAGTTTTTTTTATCTCTTTAAAAAACAAATTATATATAGAGAAAATATATTTCTTTTCATTAGAAAATTTCAAAGAATTTGATAAAAAAGAAAATATAAGTTTTTTGCTTGTGAAATATCCTTTTTTTTATCTTTTTTTTCTGGAGAATAAAGAAAGTAAAAGCATAAAGACTTCTTAATTAATAGAGAAAGAATTTTTAGAACCTAAAAAAATTATATATATTAGATATTTAAAATTTAATTAAAATACTTTTTCTCGGTATAAAAGCATCAGCGTCTTTCGATTTTAATCAATTGCGCAACTAGGCAAGGTGATGCAAGTAGAGCTTGTACGACAAACCTAGTTTCGCTGCGAAACATTTACCAACAGAATTTATGTTAATAATTAATTTTATTTTCAAAATCTATTTGATTTATAGTCTCAACTTCTCCAATTACCCTAAAATAGCTCTCTCCATTGGTCAATTAGTCACCAGAGATAATTTATTAATGTTTCCATTATTAGATGAATATACACTGTTTGCTATTTTAAATCGAGATAAATTAAAAAAAAAAAATGAAAAGAAATTGAACTGAAAATTACAAATTTTAAGCGTAAAAAATAGGGAGTGTGGGAAGAATTTAATTAACGAATTGTTAGTATTATTGGATACATTCTCTATATTCTTAATTATCTATATATAATAATTACGGAGTGTCCGTCTGTCTGTCTGTCCGTCTGTCCGTCTGTCCGTCTGTCACGCTCTGTTTGACCAACTTCCCATTGGAATTTTGAAACGAAATTTTGCAGTCTTATAGAGGGCGTTATAGAGAGTCCCGGAAAAATACTCGGGTCCCAAAATTCCTATAACTTTTTGAGTTATTAATTCCTAAAGTTACGATTTCTCCCATAGGAAATGTACAGAGGAATATTTTTGTATTCTTTTCATTTGTGTATTCCATGAATGTAAACAAATCCTCAAGAAGGCACTGGATTGGAATACGTAGTAATAATAATTTTCTTTTCATAATTAAGAAAGGCGAGGGTCCGCCGCAGGCGGGCCCGAGCCAGCTGGAGGGGGTCCAGGGGGCGTAGCCCCCTTGTCCAGACGCCACGCAGTTTCTCATTAAGAAAGGCGAGGGTCCGCCGCGGGCGGGCCCGAGCCAGCTGGTGGGGGGTCCAGGGGGGCGTAGCCCCCTGTCTAGACGCCACGCAGTTTCTCATTAAGAAAGGCGAGGGTCCGCCGCAGGCGGGCCCGAGCCAGCTGGTGGGGGTCCAGGGGGCGTAGCCCCCGGTCTAGGGCACCACGCAGTTTCTCATTAAGAAAGGCGAGGGTCCGCCGCAGGCGGGCCCGAGCCAGCTGGTGGGGGTCCAGGGGGGCGTAGCCCCCTGGCTAGACGCGAAGCCCGCCGAAGGCGGGCGGCGCGGCTAGTTCAATTTATAATTATCATATAGAAGGAACCGGAGAATAAAACCAGCCGTTAATGGACGCCTCTCACATCAATTTAATTCGTAAATATATATATATTCGTAAAACGTTCGCTCATGCTGACATTAGTCCCCCGCTTCTCTGAATTAGAAATTATTTTTAACACATTGGTTGACACGGGCCCTCCGAAAAATCATTTTTTTGTACTGATGATGACCAGGCGTGATGCCGGTCGAAATATTTACGAATTAAATTGATGTGAGAGGCGTCCATTAACGGCTGGTTTTATTCTCCGGTTCCTTCTATATACGTATGGTCCAGCAAAAGTCCTAATTCTAATTATAATTATCATTTCTGGTATTTAAATACTGTTATGAATACCATTTGAATGATTTCTATTCTTGTATTCCTGTTCATTAGGCAAAAATATATCCGTTTCAGGCAAGGTTTTGCATAACTAATAGGCGCTCTTGGACAGTGGCGCCTCACGTGTCGGATAAGCGAACTTTTGTACATTAAATCTGCTGGTAGAGTCGGACGAACTTTTAGGCTTTATTTATGCTTATTAAAATATATTCTACATAAATCTTGCATATTTCGATCGACAATATGTTAGTATAAATATTTTTTTTTTTTTCACCCCGCTTCGAATTTTAATCATCTAATAATTACATTTCTTCTTTAGAAAAAAAAAAACATAGTTTCAATCAACTTTATTGAAAATGAAATATTTCGCTTGTGTGCATTTTTTTCATTTTCTTTATGGCTTTATTCAATATGAGTAAAAATAATAATACCTCCACTATAATAATAATAATATAATAATAATCTTATAATTTTATACTGGGGTATTTTCTAAATATTAATAATCTATATTTAGGAAAAACAAAAAGATAATTATAAAATAAATAAATTTTTTTTTTAATATAATTACATATCTCATTTTTTTTTTTTTATACATTCACACTTTTTTCTCATTCACACTCACACTCACACATTCACCCAGTCTTTTCGGCAACTTAGGCCATTTAAGACTTTTGACGATAACCGTTGTAATTAATATATATATTGGGGGTTCAGGCATTTCTATTTAAGCCATCTGGTATCCAAATGGCTTAAATAAAATCATCGGACTGCCTGGGTCCGAACCCGCGAACATATCTCATTGAAATACAAGAGTAAAGTGTGCTTCGAAAGATTTCAAGGGCAAAATGAGAATATACATTTTAAAAACCATCTAAAACATAATTGATTTATTAATTTTAAACAAAATCGTTAGAATGAATTTTGAGAAAATCGAAAAAAAAAAAACTGAAAAAATACATCAGTAAAGTTTTAGTAATTTTTGGCCAATTTTGTTCGTGTTTGTGTCACGTCTCAGGGGGTACCTAACTTAAATATAAAATTTAAACCTCCTCTTTTCGTTCTTGAGATTTTTTGTTCACAGACGGGCCATGCCGCCAAAAACACTTTTTGGATTCAGGGGGACCTCAAAATGTGTTTATCCATCAAAATCTCCGCATCGAATTTTTGACATGAATCCAATACTTTTTCTCTCTATATATATTACATATATACATAAATAAGAGAATGTAAAATGGTACAAACAAGCTAAATCATTTTCTCAATTTGTAATATTCTCACAAATATTCTATATGGCTGCCACCCGTGGCAAGAACGATATCGAGGCGGTACTCGAAGTCCTCCCAATCACTTGAATCTCTGACCCTGGCCCCCTTTAATGCTGGACCTAATGCCTTGTGACTTCTATGGGATTATGTCAAGAATCAAGTCTTTGTTCCTCCAAAGCCTACAACCTGGAACATTTGAAGTCTCCCATCGCATCCCTTCGGCACTAGCGTTGAATCGTGTTTGGGAGGAATTCTAGTACCCTCTCGACATCATTCTTGCCACCCGTAAGCTTTACTTTATTTGTATCATTTTTCTAAATAAAGTTATTGACAATCAAAATCGGACTTTCTTTTTGGAACACCCTGTATTATCAAATGAAATTGTCGGATAATTAGTTTAATAATAATAATGCAATATTCCTATCATAATGATCCGTTGGTAGTAACATGATTAACTTAATAATTATTAGATTTAGAAATACTAGTAATATTTTAATGATGGCTCTTAACAATAATTTATTGAATTTTTATTTTATATTCGTATTGGCTTACTTCTGAGCGAGTATCTGGATAATGGCTACGAGCTACCCGAGATAAAAGTGGCTCAATGAAAAAAAACTTCCCTCGATATTAATGGCGAAAGTTAAAAGTTCAACAATTAAGGCCCCCTCCTTTTCTTCAAGATTTGGTTGTTTCCTTGAGATTTCGGGTTCTAATATGAAGTGATCATGACTCTGGGAAGTAGGCCATTGAGAAAGATGATCCCGAGGGAAGGAATCGTTCCCTCTCCTTTTCCCGAGGGATGATTTAATGTTAGTCCGCAAAGTGAACTTAAGAAACAAAATCGACCCAAGAGAGTGAGAGAAGGGGAGGGAAGTTGAAAACATTCACTTCAGTTAAAATAAATAGAGTCGTCCATCCCTTACTACACAAGTCTCTAAAGGGGTCGTGGTAAGATACTAGACTTCTCTCACGTGGGGTTCTAAAATAAAACAAAAAAAATCTGGTGTAACTTGTCGCAAAGCACACAACTTTCTCTTACCTACGGCAATCGAAAGTTGTGTTCTGTGCTTGTCCTACCAGATTTTTTGTGTCGACATATATTTAGTTTCCGCCGATATACAATATTAAAATTCAAGATGTAATAAAACATGGGAAAATGTTTATATTTTGTTAACATGGCTACTTTTTGTCCTATCTTTCCTATGAAGTACAAGAGTAAAGTGTGCTTCAAAATATTTCAAGAACAAAATGAGAATATGCATTTTAAAGATGACCTAAAAAATAATTTATTTTTGAATTTTAACCAAAATTATTTGAAATTCCTATCGGGATCCTCGTTTATTTTCCCGAGATGCTTTCGTGCACGAAGACACACACCTCAAACCCAACCGGCCTCTGGCCGTAGCCATCTACCGGCACCCCGTGAAGTTACATCATTTCCTATCTCTAACTCCTCCTCCTTCCTTCGTTTCTAGCTAGTACTGGTTCCACCCGGTTCATTTTATCCAACCTCTTCTATTCTAGGGAGGATGTCCTAGTTTTTTTTTTTTTTTTTCTCATTCACACTCACACTCACACACACATTCACACAGTCTTTTCGGCAACTCAGGCCATTTAAGACTTTAGACGATAACCGTTGTAATTAATAAATGTATTTGGGGTTCAGGCATTTCTATTTAAGCCATCTGGTATCCAAATCGCTTAAATAAAATCTTCGGACTGCCTGGGTCCGAACCCGCGACGTTTGGTATAGGAGGTAGGTACGCTACATACTACGCCAAACTCGGGGGCGATGTCCTAGTTGAGGAGGGACTCCCTCAGCACCGGCGTGTGGCCTACTCCTTTCGAAGAATGCATTACTGAGAGGGAATCTTCTTTACGTCCCTTCCCCAGGACGGAATGTCACAGCAACTCCCTCTCCTTTTAATCAAAATAGTTTCAAGATGTAAAATTTATAAATATGAGAAAATATTTGTAATTTGTTACCATATGGTAACAAATTACAAGTTGCCATATGGCAACCATTTCTCATATCTTTCTTATGAACTACAAAAGTAAAGTGGCTTCATACAATTTCAATGGCAAAATGAAAATATATATTTTAAAGAGCTTCTAATTTATGATTTTAAATCAAAATCGTTGGAGCGAATATTGAGAAAATCAGAAAAAACTGAAAAAGTATTTCCTTGAAGTACTAGTACTTTTTGGCCGATTTATAGTGATAAAATTTCTCTTATTTAACGTCTAGCAACTTAATTATAAAAATAGAAATGTACCACAAATCGAACAAAAATTTTAATTATCCATCTGAAACAAGCTATTCAAATCAAGGCTTTGTATTTGATACACCTTAAATTTTATTCAGGTGTTTTGAGCATCTTTGCTTGATAAAAAAATTAAATTTGTACCTTAATTCCATAGTTTGATTCTTCATAGACAATGGAGACATAGGACCATCGCATTCTCACCACGATATCCACCATTGCTTTCACTTGATAATGATCCGATGGAATAGTTCGGGAGAAATACTCGAAACGTTGTTTGTTGGACAATTCTGGGCTTGTTGAGAAGAATGAAACCTGCAAGCAAAATAGGAAATTACAATACAGTTAGATTTCTATTTAGATAACTTAAACACAGAATAATATATTACCCCGAAGTAGAAAAAAAGTTTTTTCTTTATGTTAGATAAGAAATATCCTCTTAAATTTTATTTTACGTGCTTTATATTATATGTGTATGTGAAGTATTCCAAAGAATATTAATAAAATTCACGATTTATTCGTTTAAAATTCAAGGTCTTAATTTATTAAAGTTACCAATATGAAATTGGTTGTTTTGTTATCTTCCCGTTTCATAGAATAATGAAAATAAATCCGTTTGGGCTCCTAGGGCGGAGCGCAATATTTGAACACGAGATGTTCTAGAAGTCTGGGGTTCGCTCCTCCTTTTTTTTTTTTTTTTTTTACTTATTTCCCGTCATTGGCTGCTGCCTTTCAAGCCCACACTTTTTCTCATTCACACTCACACACATACACACAGACTTCGCGGCTACTCAGGCCATATAAGACTTTTTACGATACTTGTGTTTAATAATATATATATGTATATTGGGGTCCAAATGGCATCTTTTCCATTTGGCATCCAAATGGCTTAAAATAAAATCATCGGACTGCCTGGGGTTCGAACATAAGCAATGAAAATATTTCTAAATTATATTGTATATCAATCAATTTTGAAAATGGGGACGAGGCTTAAATAAAAAAAAAAATATCTGTAAAGAAAAGTACTAGTACTGTTTGGCCGATTTTGTTCAAAAGCTTCGTGTCACGGCCCAGGAGAGCACCTAACTTACTGTATTTATGCTTTTACTAAAACACAAAATAATCAGTATTACTTCAATATTATATATTGTCTAAATTATAAAATAATTATTGGGAACAAAGTAAAAAAAAAATCATTGTGTGGTTTTATGAAACCACGATGCAAGTGAAACTTTTTTTTCGGATCGAAGGCGTTTAACTGAAAATTTTCAGATAATTATTCAATTAAGGGTATTAACAGGGGCGTATTTAAGGGGGGGGGCGAGGGCCCCCCCCGAAATCTCCCAAACACATATACATATATAGGGATATACAGACATCAGCGCAACAAATTTTTCCGCAGGTTGGATAACTTTGGTTCCGCAATAGAAAAAATGTTCCTCAAAAAATTTCGTGTGAAAAAAAGTATAGTTTCTTAAAAAAAAAATTTTCCTCAGAAAAATTTTTGAGTTCGGGCCCCCCCCCCCCGAAAAAAATTTCTATATACGCCCCTGGGTATTAAAATCGCGTTTTTAATCTTAACTTAATAATTGGAAAATGGGAAATCATTAGAGACATGTTAAAAACTGAGAACAATATTTATTTAGTAATTGAAGATTTGAATCATATTAAATTAAAAAATTAAAAATCAGGAATAAAACTCAATTGGGGAAAAATCTTGTTTAATTGTATGTTTCTCGGCATCACTCATCAATCTTCATATTAAATTATTTTAAAAATTATATTTTATCAATTTAAAAATTGAAAAATTAAATCTCACAATTATTTTTTTATAATTCGTTATATATATTAAATTTAAACTTTCCTAACAAAATAACAAACAAAATGGCGGCTTTCAACCAAAATGAAGTTGAATTATTGATAGATTAATTCAGGATTTACATTATATAGGTTAGGATAATAGGTCGCGTTTGTTTACTGACGCCGACATTGGAAGCAACAAGCGCGACACTACCGCCGCGACACTGTCGCGGCTTCAATGTCGCGTTGCTAGGAATTCCACCTTAAAACAAATTCTTTTTTTAAAGAGAATATATGAAAATTTTATTTAAAGTTTAACCAATATTTATTATAACGAAATGCCATTTTGAAATTCTGATTTATATTGTAGCTAGCGATTTCCATTTTATCTACGACAATTCGAACGTCATGAATCTAAATAATATCGGTATTATGGAAGATTTTTTTTTCTTAATCACTTTTTATTTATTATATAAAAATCAATTTCAAAATAGAAGTTTTTCTGCTTACTGAATTTTAAAGAGGGGGAAATAAAATGTTCTCATTTGTGTTCTACTCATCATCAGGATAACGCGTCTGTTTATAAATTTTACATCTTGAATTCTAATGGTCTATACTGTCGGGAACTAAATATATGTCGACACGAAAAATCTGGTGTGACAAGCACAGAACACAACTTTCGATTACCGAAGGTAAGAGAAAGTTGTTGCTGTGCGACAGTCACACCAGATTTTTTTTTGAAAATTGTAATCACTAAATTTAAAAGTGCGCAAATATTAAATATTTGAGCTAAATAAACTGATTGGACGGACTTATTTTGACGAAGTCCATGTTTTGTACTCGTTATGCGAAACCTCGCTCGTTAAGCGAGTCATTTTTCACAATTTGTTTTGCTTGTTTTGCGAATTACTCGTTATGAGAGGTGCTCGTTAAGCGAGGTTCTACTGTACCAATTTTCATCGAACTGGATGCTTGTGTTTTTAAATAATCGTGCTCACACACACACACAAACATAATTCCAATTTTTTTTCTTTTACCCAGTCTAAAACGCCAAGAATCTTTATTTACTTCGTTTTCTAGAAATTAAAAAGCTTGATTTATTACAAGCGAATCTTTGAAAAGCCTCTGCTCACCTCAAATCAACAACTTCAGTTCCGGTGGCTGTTAATGAGGGATTTTAGTATTGTCATCAAAATGAGCGTGTTTGTTTAATGCCCTTTAAAGGACACAGACCTCTTCATATTCATTCTAAAATGAGGGTTAAAAAAAAGATAAATGAAGAGAGGAAACGGAAAAGAAGAGGAAAAAGAATGAGAAAAAAAATAAAACTAACCGATAGAATTGAGCTTGAATTTCGGTTTGGGTTGGACTAAACGTATCCGAGCGGTTCAAAAGGCCATTAATTGAGAACTTCAAAGAGAAGAAGACATCTCCCAGGATTTGCTCCTCTCCCTCTCCCCTTCCCCTTCTACTTTTATTTTCGCTTCTTTATGGGGTTATTCCTTTTAGCTACAGAATCACAAGATTTTTTTTTGAAGATTTTCAAATATCTACTTTAACTAATTAACCATCTGTCAATAAATACGATCTCATCTTATTACTTTTAAATTTTATTTGATCGAAAAAAGCTGTTTTATGGATTATTTAAATGTTTTCAAAGAAGGAATTAATTTTGAAACATTATCTTTATTTAATTTAGAGTCTTTTTTTGTTCGTATGCGAAAGTACGCCTCAATTGCAAACGAATTTTTTGATATGGTTTCTTCTTTTTCAATTAATTAGAATATTTCCAACTAATACAATTTAAAAGACAGGATCTATTATTTGTTTTGAATAAAGATTTATAACGAAGGGTACAGTAGCATTTTTATAAAGCGAAAGGGGTAATTATAATTTTTTATTTTGGGGAATTTTTATTTTTGATTATTATAAATTGCCCTTAAATTTAGCGTTTTGTAATTTTTTCACATTTCTATTTGTTGGTTTTCTAATTATAACTTTTTAAATTTTTGGTTTGTTGGTTATTATGAAAAATGTTTACAAAGAGTGTATTAATTTTTACAATTTTACATTATACAAACATAAAACCTTATTTGCATTAAGGTGCGCGTCTCGGGGTGCTAATTTTGGGAGATTCCAGCGGTCACAATTTTGAAGCTATCAACCTCAAATTTTTTTTTTTAAATTAAAGCTATTTAAAATATCTACAACTTATAGAAGCCTTTTTTTTTGATTTTCGAAAAAATAAAATTTTTTTTAGATTAATCGCATCAAATAAAAGATATTTTTAAAAAATTCGCCCTATATCTTATAGATAATTAAATTAGTAATCATTGTGTTAAAAATTAATTTTTTTTTCTTAATTAATAAGCTGGAATCTTTCAAATGAAATGAAATAAATCCCTTGTATCCCTATGGGAAAAACTAACGCCATCTCTTGACGCCTAGAGTAACTCGGTAGTGAATCGTCATCTAACGGCTTTTCGAGACGCGCACCTTAAATAAAATTTAATCAGTCTGCTTGGTTCAATAGATGTGATTGTTCATATGTTGTCTATGATTTTCCAACAACATCCCCTATCCGCCATTAATTATACAAATTAAAATATATACAGATACAGATTAAAACCCTAATTCAGCGTTTCTCAAACTTTATGTACGAGGTTTTAAAATTTTTCGAGACTCATCTTAACAAAAATAAACCATTTATTACAAATAAAAATTGTATTTTTTAATAAAAATCAATTTATTTGTTTGTTTATTTCATACACAAAAATTGCAAAAAAGTTTTTACAATTTTTTTTTTTTTGCGACCCGGCAAAATTACCACGACCCGGTGCCGGGACCCACTTTGTGAAACCCTCCCCTAATCTATTTTAATTGATTAGAATTTAAATGGAGTGTGTAAATTACATATCAAATTAAAAAAAATTTAATTTAAAATTTGAATTTATAGCATATTTAATATAAATTCAAATTTTTTTTTTCTATTTTGCCCGGATATTGATTGAAATTAATTGTAAAGATCAGAATTTGTTAACAAATTTCATCTTTAATGAATCATCCAAAAAATGTCAGTCCTGTCTTCGATATACTCGTTATGAAATCTTTAAAAAATAGGATGGATCCTTTTTGCATTTCCTCAGTCTTTTGTTCATTAAAAAATAATTTTTTTATAAACCTCTTAGATTTAAATTCACTGGCTCTTTTTCATTGTTGCAAGATCCATAAAGTATTTTTATAAAAAAAAAAATTAATGGTCTTATTGAAACCTCGGTTCTTCGTTTACGCCCAACTCAATTCTATCGATTTTTTTTTTTTTTTTTTTTTGTTACCCATCTCTCTTTTTATGCATTCATTTATCTTTTTTTCTCTCATCTTACTGATCTATGAAGAGAGAGAGAGAGAGAGCTTTGTGTCTTTTAAGAACATTAAACAAACACGCACACTTACTTGCAAATAGACATGTCGATGTCGACGAACTCGCGATTATTTTCCTGGAGGGCGAACCAATAAAAATTACAAGACAAATAGACTATCTATTTTTTTCGTAAAGAGAGAGCTTCCTTGCATGAATTTCAATAAGACATTTTTTTTTTAACAAGAAGCAGTCTCCCGTATTTTTTTTAATGCGTCTTATATTTTGAAATCGGAAAGCCTAATATATTTTTATTATTACTTTTTTCTTGAATGGAAAAAGATATAAGGACGCCATATTGTAAACATAAATTTATTTTAAGAATGTATTATTAAGATCCATGTAAATTGATTGGATATGTCTGTTAAGATAATAACTAAGGCTCCCCCTCCCTCGTGGCCGAGAGGTTAAAATGGTGATAAATGCTAATATTGGAATGTGGGTTCGGATTCCACATTAAAAACTAAAATTCCAAAATTTTTTTAAGTTTTTTTTTGTATTATTTCATCTTCTTAAATATAAATTTAATAATAAATTTGTTCTAAGATTAATTTTTATTTTTTATATTAATTACTTAATACTTATTTATTTTTATCATTTATCCTTGTTATCTCTTTTATCATTCTATTTAGTGGTAGATGACATCTTTTGGAAGATTAATTTTAAAACATACTTTTTACTTTCTCTTACCTATGTATATATGTAATATATATATAGAGAAGTGAGATAAGTATTGGATTCATGTCAAAAATTCGATGTCGAGATTTTGATGGATCTTCACGTTTTGAGGTCCCCTGAATCCAAAAAAGTGGTTTTCGCGACATGGTCTGTCTGTGGGTGTGTGGGTGGGTGGGTGTGTGTGGGTGTGTGGATGTGTTCAATTTTAAGCATGAAGGAATTGAGCTACGAGGTTGAAATTTTATATTTAAGTTAAACACCCCGCGGGACCGGAAAAATAAGCTTTTAATCAAAATCGGCCAAAATGTATTAATACTTAACTGATGTACTTTTTCATTTATTTATTTATTTTTTTTTTTTCGATTTTCTCAAAATTCCCTCCAACGTTTTTGATTAATATTAATAAAAAATTATTTTTTAGATATTAAATGTACCTAAATGTATATTCTCATTTTGCCCTCAAAATTGTTTGAAGCACACTTTACTCTTGAACTTCATAGGAAAGAAAGAGAAATGAATGGTTGCTATGATAACAAAATATAAATATTTCGCCACGTTTATAAATTTTACATCTTAAATTCAAATGTACCGTACTGTCGGAAACTAAATATATGTCATCACTAAAATCTGGTGTGACTAGCAGAGATCACAACTTTCAATTACCGAAAGCAAAAGATTGTTGTGTGTTGTGCGACCAGAACCACCAGATTTATTAAAATAAATTTCATAGTTTTAATTAAAATAACAATAAATTTTTTATTATTTTTTAATTGAATGGGCTGATTATTATCATTAATTATTATTATTTTTTTTTTAATTTAAAATCTTTTTCGGCATCGGAAGCCAATTGAACATCGTTCCTGCCACAGCCAATTCAATAGAAATAAATTTTTGTTATGAGAGAAGTTTATAATATTTTTTGTTCAATTAGAAATGCAAAGTTTAATTGGTTGCTGACCCCTAACCCCTCTCTTTGATTATTTTAATTAAATTGATCTCGCGTTAATTTTGCAGTGATTGGAATATAGATTATAGATTATAATTTTTTTTTTTTTTTTTTTTTTTTAATTTAAATTTTTAAAAAAGAAGCCTAATTTGATTATTAAATATAAATTAAAATCAAGTGGCACAATGATCTATGTATGAGCTGGCCGATTAATTAAGCACAGGAAAAAAAAAAAATAGTTTGGTTTTGGATAAAACAAAGGACAGAATAAAGAATAAAATTTGGAAATGCAAAAACATTACACAGTCAGAGCATAATCTGAAGTTCGAAGATCGTGAGATCCAACTAGATTATTATTCATGGCCAAATTGAACTAGAATTGGTTGCAAATCCAATATGAATATTTACTTAAGAAAAGTAATACTTACAAGTTGTACTATTGCTGCGGGCTAACTATTAAATGAAAATTACCGAAATTATTTAATTTGATTTTAGAATGTTGAAGCATGTTCGAGGATCTGCAAATTGGGAAAATCACAAAAAAGAACTTCTGCCTACCAGAGCTCAATTAGGAAAGCCAACCTTTTTCTTTACTTTGTTTGCAGGAGGATCTCACTCCTCAGAACTAATATAAACTTTGATGGAAGTAAATCAAAATAAATGGTTGCACAGCATACAATTTTCGCTTACCTTTGGTAATCGAAAGTTGTGTTCTGTGCTTATCACACTAGATTTTTTGTGCCGACATATATTTAGTTTCCGACAGTATGATACATTCAAATTTCCAGATGTAAAATTTATAAGTATGGAAAAATATTTATATTGCACACACACAGACAGTCATACAGACCATGTCGCGAAAACCACTTTTTTGGATTGAAGGAATCTCAAAACGTGTATATCCATCAAATTCTCGACATCAAAATTTTTGGACATGAATCCAATACTTTCATATATATATATGTATATTAACATATACATATATGGAAAATATTAGTTCATGTCAAAAAATGTCGAAAGAGAACGATGGATATACGTTTTGAAATTCAATCAAAAGTTTTCACATTGTGTGTGTGCAATATAAATATTTTTCCATACTTACATCTGAAACTGAATGTATCATACTGTCGGAAATAAATATATGTCGGCACAAAATCTAGTGTGACAAGCACAGAACACAACTTTTTCGATTACCAAGGTAAGCGAAAAATTGTTTTGCATGCTTTATGCAACCATTTATTTTGATTTTCCATCAAAAGTTTATATTAGTTCTGAGGAGTGGATCTCACTGCAAACTAAAGAAAAAAAGCAGCTCCCTAATAGAAAGTTCTTTTTTGTGATTTTCCCAATTTACGAATCTCGAACATAAAGCTTCAGCATTCTAAAATCAAATTAACTAATTTCGGCAATTTAAATAAATCATCTAAGCTTATTTTAAAAGTTTCTTAATTAATGTGTGATTAATAATAACAATAAATTCATTTTTAAATTTAAACAAAATTAAAGATTATTGGGTTAGATTGTTTTTTTTTTGTATTTGCTTGATAACAAAAAAATTATTAATTACGATAATTTTTTGATAAGTCATTAAACAAATTATAGCTCGATGTCCCAATAATCTCTTATGAATTTAATTCATTTATAAAAAAAACCGCATTGAAAATTCCTTATAATAGTCTAGTTTTTTAGACGTCGCTCCTGAACCCCCCTTAATAGGGTATAATGGTACGTTATGTGGCGATCCCAGACTCACCTGTGTCGGCAATCCTGAATTTAAAAGGAACTTAGGCCTTCTGACACCCAAGCACAGGTTTAATTGCACTCAGCACTCAACTGAGGTTCTACCTAAATGGCCTCAGATACCTAAAAAGATTATAAACATCGGATCGGCACTCGATTTGGCTCTATCAGGTACTAGTTGTTCCAGGTGCTCGTTCGTATCTGATACTTTTTCGTATCTGATACAAGGTATCAGATTGATACAGTATCACCCAACCCTAATTGGCACTCAATCCAAAAGGCCCCTAGCACAAGAGGCAAGTGTTCTTTTCTATTCGGACATGCCATCTACTGTAGAAAGAAGGATTCGCCTCTGATGCTTTTGATTCTCATTAAAAATCAATAAGCAAATGATGTTTTTTTGTTTTTTGTTCTTTCCTTTTGTTGATTTCATTTCCTTTAATAAAATTAGTGGAGTGACTGAGCAAAATCACCTTTTAGGCGGAGTATATATTTATTAATGGAAATTTATTGTTCAATTCTTAAATGATTTATTTTCTTCTTCCTTCCCTTTTGATTTAATATATATGGGGCGACCCCTTGCATTTTTGGGGGCTTCCCTCTTTTTTGTTTGTTTCCTTCCGGCTTTTTTTTTTTTTTTGGAAAAAAGTTTTATTTTTTTTTTTTATTTTCAATACAAAAAAAATATTTTTTTTTCCTTCCCAAAATTAACATTTTTTAGAGGTGTTCCTTCCCATCGGGGCCCCCCCCCGTCATAAAAAAACAGCGCAGCCAAACAACCAACAACAAAGAGGGAAGCCCCATACAATGAGAAAAGTCGCCACATATAAATACAATAAATAAATTCAATTAAGCAAAAAGCGTGGCCAATTTAGCGTTAGATGGTTTTAAAATTTCTTGGCGAGAAATGTCCTAATTATTTGCACCAAGATTCAAATTCAAAGGAATGCTGAGCTTCTCGGGAAAACCGTTAATGGCCGATTGAGAAGCTGGTTACTCTAGGCGTCAAGAGATGGCTTGCGAAAATCAAAAAAAAGGGCTTCTATAAGAATCGCTTAAATTTAAAAAAAATTTGAGGTCGATAGCTTCAAATTTGTGGCCGATGGATCCTCTCAAAACATTGAACGACTATGTCTCCGGGAAAATTCACCCGAGGCGGGATCTCTTGTACGCTTACAATTGTTAGAAGGAACGGTTTTGATTAACATTCAAAAATCAACTATTGTATTTTGTAGGTGCTCTTTAAAAGGTAAAGGTGAAATTGTTAAACATAGAAAAATGTTTATATTTTGTTACTATGGCCTCCTATGTTGTACAAGAATAAAGCGAAGCCCTCGGGCCTTGGTGTAGGGGTTGCTGGTCTTTTGTACCAAAGGTCGCGGGTTCGCATCCCGTCACAGGCGACAAAATTTATTTAAATTGAATTTGCTTGAAATCAATTTAAATAAATAGTCCCTAAATGGAAAAATCTGGTGTGACTGGCGCACAGCACAAAACTTTCTCTTACCTTCGGTAATCGAAGCACAGAACACAACTCGGCAAGAGAAAGTTGTGTGCTGTGCGACCAGTCACGCCAGATTTGTTGTTAAGAGTTGGTTGGTAGCACTTCTAGCAAATGTTCGCTTTTAATCAACGATCTCTCCGAGAATTTCCTTCCCCATTTTATTGACATGCTCTTTAATAGAGAAAAAGGAAAGCGCAGCACCTCTTTGTAACTTGTGTGTTGTAACTGTAACTGTTCAATTAACGAACGCCCCGCGGCTCTGCACCTCGTCGTCGGTACAAGCATTTGCAATTTACGATGACTTGTAAGAAAAGAGCAGCAGCAGCAGCATTCGTGCTACCAACCAAGTGTTCGCCACAGCCACAGCCACGTCGAGGCGCCCCTCCACTATAAGCAGCGGCGTAACCAGCCTTTGAGGGCGGGGGGGGCGAAGCTTAACTAGGGCGCCGATTTTCCAGGGGGGCTCCGCCCCCTGGACCCCCTTGCTCGCCTTCGGCGAGCAATTGCCGCCTTCGGCGGGCAAATTTCTTGCATCCTGTAATTTCCTCAGCGAATTTGTTTATATTTACATGTTTTTTAATGACACCTGTATGACTTTGTTTTGATTTTTCTTTGCTTTTAAGAAAAATGTCGTTTTCTTCTGTGATTATTTCAAACACTATTCAGTTTTCGGAAAAATATCAAAGAATAAAAACTTTTTAAAATTGAGTATTTTATCATAATATGACAAAGAAATTGAAAATTTCGGAAATTTCTGAAAAAAAAAAAACTTATTAGGTAAAGTACTACTTCCAAGTGACGAATTTAATCCAAAAGTTTATAGAAATCTACAATTTTAGTGTAAGGAGCATATACCAAATTTCATCGATCTAGCTGCTTTGGTTTTTAAGCAATCGTGTTCACACACACACCCAGACGTAATTCCAAAAGAATATACGAGAAAGTCTCGGGGAAGTCATTCCCCATGTTTTTTTTTTTAACACACACTTTTTTCCCATTCACACTCACACACACACATGCACACAGTCTTTTCGGCAACTTAGGCCATATAAGACTTTGACTTTGACATTTGGTATTCAAATGGCTTAAATAAAATCATCGGACTGCCTGGGATCCGAACCCCCGATTAGAGCCCTGCACGGGTACGGGTTGGCCCGTTACCCGCCCGGCCCGCGGACTTGGCCGGGCGGGCTTTGGAGGCCATGAAAAAATTACGGGCGGGTAGCAAGTCTAAATAAACGGGTTCGGGAGGACGGGCATGCAAATGAAATTTTATTTAAAAATTGCTAGACATTCGTTCATTCATTCACTAAATCTCGGGCGGGAATGGGCGGGTTTGAAAAAATTCCGGGCGAGCCGGGCGGGCCTGAAGAATGGTAAAAGCCCTTTCATTTTGAGAAGATCGAAAAAAATGAAAAACTACATCAGTAAAATACTAGTACTTTTTGGCCGATTTTGATTAAAAGCTTATTTTCACGGTCCCGGGGGTGTTTAAATTAAATATAACATTTCAGTCTCGTAGCTCAATTCCTTCATGCCTAAAAAAATTTTGAATTCCAAAAAATTAAATATTAAGGTTTATACGAATCCTGAGTAAATCTTCACAGCCATAAAACATCAAATTAAGGCTTATATATTGCAAAATAAAAAAAATTTTAATTATAAAGCCTCTATATACGTTATTTATTATTTTTGGAATTAAATTCATTTAAAATAGTAGAATTCAAGTTGTAATATAATTTTAAAAGAAAACAATCAATTGTTTAAGACAATCGATGAAAAGAATATGATAAAATCACATTCGCTGGGCTATATCTTAGAGGCCGTAGGGCGCCTATGCCGGTTTCGGGGGGCGCCAAGGGCTCGATGCGCCTGGGGCGGGGGGGGGCTCGAGCCCCCCCCTCGCCCCCCCTGGTTACGCCACTGACTATAAGGCCTTTTTTCTTTCAACTTTTACATATTGATTGACACACTCAGTATTCCAGTTAAGAGATTGCTTTCTTTTTCAGGGATTTGTTTCCTTTTGAGCCATCAAACTTCTGATTTTAAAGAACAAAACTTTCCTTTTCTTTGCAATTTTAAACGTCTTTAATTCATCCGTGATGTACGTTTTACTACATCTTGGATCTTGTGATTGATGGCGTTTTGATTTTTGTAGGCTTTGTCTATAATTAGAGAGGGATAGCATATCAGGCATCAGGCTTTTGAAGGCATTAAATAGGTACTGTATGTCTTACAAATCCCTCGATCGACTCTGATGTGGATGCTGGCTCCAGTTGTCTCTAAGTGGATATTAAAAATGAGATTTTTTTGAGCAGCTTTGGCCATCGCGGTCACATGGCAAAACCGAATGGCTCTCAGTTTGAAGAAGGAATCGAAACGTGGCTTTGATCCCTCCTCCAGACTCAGGAATATTTCCTGAGAAGGAGTTTTTGGCAATTTCTTCTACTTGGGGATATCAGCCTAAAGGATATTTTTGTTTCCCACACACAGTCTTTTCGACAACGGGGTCCGAACCCGCGACCCTTGGTATAGAAGGCCAGCACGCTACCAAGCCTGGTAGCGAGGGCCCGGACAAAATTGAATCTCAATTTCCCACTATAATAGAATTCAGGAGTTAGCGGCGTAGATCGCGCAAGAACGCCGTGGATGGAGGGTATGACATCTGTGGGAGACGACGCGCCTGCAATCGGTATTTTGAGACAGCTTGCTCGCCGTTTAGAGCGATGATAGAGGCGCGAATAACAAGATCTCCTAAGTGCGGGGCTGTTCGGGGTCCCTTCTTCAATTATTCCTCCCTCAGAGGGCAATTCTCTTTGTTATAAATACAATCATGCATGACCCAGTAGAATTAATTCCCATCATGCATTCTTTTCCTCCTTCCTAGTGACGTAATTAGATCAGAATTTCTATTTCCCTATGATAGGAAGGAATTTAATCAATTTCTCTCTTTCCAGCTAGAGGATCTTTTATCAATGAATGGCTGAAAGAGAGAGAGAGAGAGAGAGAGAGAGAGAGTCACTCACTCACTCACTCACTGTGTTTACCGATCGAAGTTACAACTCGTTTGTTTATACGATTGTGTTGGCTGTCGCCTTGGCGACTTCCCTAAAAAAAACTCCCCCCCCCGTTCCCGTCGATGTCGGCGCCCAAGTGCAAGTGCACACAGGCATCAACATTTGGCAACTATTCTAATATTATTTCTCTTTGTTTCAGGTAAGTACCTGATTCATGGTTCGATTCTTTAACTTAGAAGCAACAGAGAAAAGCAGTGGCGGATCAGAACAGCGGCATCAAAAAACAAAACACAAAAAAGGTTAGGAGATATTTAATTTTTTTTTTTTAACTGTAACTTAATTAGATTGAAGTTAAACGAAATGACTCGAGTGCAGGGTCTCCTGTTCACCTGCCATCGAGATTCCATTTGTTTTTATTTAATTTCCTCCCATAGTGCGCCATTGACTCAGAAGTTGCAGGAAATTCTTCTACTTTGACCCCTAGCACAAGAGGCAAGAGAAGTGTTTAAGTAGGGGGAGGGGAGGAGGAGGGAGAGGGGAATCTCATTATAGTCTCTCCTTTATTAGTATTTAATTACGGCATATTTCCCCCTCCCCCCTACACCTACCCTAATGACTATCTAAATAACTTGTAATTATAACTCTTTAATAAATCTCATCAAGGAAAGCTATTATCTCTCTTTTTAAATAAATATTCATATTTTTGCTCGTATTTACAGGGGATTAATAAATGAATAAAGAAATTTAAATAAAATTCATTTTCCGTCTTGTGACGTCATAAAAGGCTTCTCGACTTGTCTTCACATTCATTGGAGAAGGGTTTTCGTTGTCCCTTGTCCGCAGAGTTGCATTTTCTCTTGGGACCCCCGGGGGCAAGTTCCTCACGCCTTTTCTTCAACTCAGAATATGATGCCGCCTACGGTAGATAGAAGGAAATAAAGAGAAGAAGGTGGGCGTGGCCTCGCCAAGACTTCGGCTAATCTCGGGCGCTGGGAACGCATTTTTGTTACGTTATATTTTCTCCCATTTCACTCTGCCTAAGCCGCGTTATACAACTTCGTTCCAAAAATAATTATCAGATACGTATGACAACGAAATACGATGTAAACACAACAAAAAAATCTGGTGTGACTGGCGCACAGCACACAACTTTCTCTTACCCTTCGGTAAGAGAAAATTGTGCACCGTGCTGGGCACACCAGATTTTTTGTGTCGAGATATATTCGGTTGCTCTTAGCACTTTAGTTCCCAACTTGACCACGCGATGGTTCATAGATGGCGCTGAGCCACGAATGCTTCATCAGTAAAGTGTAATTCAAACGATTTCCACGGAAAATTTCACTCATATACTTTTTAAAGAGCATCTAGAAAATAGTTCATTTATGAATTTTAAACAAAATCGTTGGAGCGAATTTTGAGAAAATCGAAAAAAACTGAAAAAGTACATCAGGAAAGTACTAGTACTCTTTGGCCGATTTTGTTCAAAAGCTTCGTGTCACGTGCCAGGGGGAGGGAGGGGGGTACATAACTTAAATATAAAGCCTCCTAGCTCTTTTCATTCGACAGACAGACAGACAGACTATTTAGCGAAAAGCACTTTTTTGGACTCCCAGGGGACCTCAAAACGTGTATTTCCATCAAAATCTCGACATGGAATTTTTGACATGAATCCAATACTTTCTTTCTGTATATAGGCTTTGTGCTTCTATATATATAGCTCGAATGTGAACATTTGACATTTTTGAACAAAGTCCACATTCAGAATGCGCGCTAAAATTTCCTCCCTCGCTGGTTTTCAACTATTTTATTTAAAGACTTTCTTTCTCTTTGTATTCGTAGCTTCGTAGCCGTAATTATGACAAAAAGCAAAGAGAGAGCTCAGAGCTCGCCCACTTTGTGTGATTAATTATTGTTTTCACAAACAAACATAAACAAAAACGTTCATTAGATCAATTCAGATTATTCATTTATTTAAAGAGGGAGGGGGCAAGTAGTCACACTCGGATATAGCAAGCAAATGATTAAATAAAATTTCCAAAGGTGAGATTTTGGACTCCTCTCTCTCTGTTTAAGTTAAAGCGATTAATTTCTCTTTTTTTTTTTTTTTTTTTTTGCTTGACGTCTCTACAATATCTTCTAAATAATACAAAAATATGATATTATTTGAAATTTTCAAACAAGTCGATTTTGTTTCTAATTAGCTGGGCGTTTATTTAACCATATGATTAGCTTGACCGGAACTGAAAGAAGACTTGAAAATCCTAGTTATCCGAGGGATAGATAGTAGCTGAAGCAACCTGCCGATATTTGGACTCTCGTCGGTCTCGCACATTTAGACACAAAATTTCTTCTTATCTGGCAAGTCTTGTTCCTTAATAGCAACAAAATGACAGATGAGATGGACAAAGTCGTTCTTTTTGAAGAACGAGTCGTTCGTCGTTCTTTTTCCAATTTCTCCCCCCCCCCCTCGTTGAGAATGATGCAGGCGAATTTACATAATTTTTTGTTGAAAAAAACATTTAATTTTATTTTAATATGTCAAGTTGGATATTTACTAGCTCTAACTTAAAATACGGTACTCAAATTCTATTATTTTTCATATGACTTTAAAAAAAATATCAGTAAAGTTTTTCCTAGATATTGCTGGAAGTACACTTTGCTGATGTAATATTTCAAATTCATTTTCCGACTCTTCCGACCATAGAGCCAATATTAAATCCCCATTTGGGGATTTGTCCTTTGGAACTTTTTACACATTTAAAAAAGTTTATCCAATTCTTATGAAATTTCGTATTTATTTAGGATTCTCTATTGTGTATAAAATGTTCAAATGTGAGATTAAAATTTTGAAAAATAACCAGAGTTTATTGCAAGCAGTCAACATTTAAAACGCAAGGTGCCATGGGAAACTACCAGTAAATATATCTCGACACAAAAAATCTGGTGTGACAGCACGGTGCACAACTCGGTAAAAGAAAGTTGTGTGCTGTGCGCCCAGTCACCCCAGATTTTTTCTTTCTTTCTTGTCCTCAAAGGATTTTTTCTCCCACCCCTCCGTAATCACCAACAGAGCAGAGGTGTATACATGTAGCCTATGCACATTGCATGCAAGAGAGAAAGAAGCTTGTAGAGACCTGTACACACCTCGCGTGTTGCCTACTCTCTCTCTCTCTTCTGCAATATGGTGCAATTTCTTTCCATTATCGGTTATTTTTAATCTTTTTTCTTTTTTTTTTTTGTAATTTGCATAAGAAAGCAGAAGTATCATCCACTCAGAGCAAAATCATTTATTAAAAAATCTGGGGTGACTGGTCGCACAGCACACAACTTTCTCTTACCGAGTTGTGTTCTGTGCTTGTCACACCAGATCTTTTTGTGTCGACATACTGTATATTTAGTTTCCGAGAGTATGATACATTCGATTTTCTTATTTTTTTTTATTTATTTATTTGAAATTCCTATCGGGATCCCCGTTTATTTGCCCGAGGTGCTTACGTGTACGGAGACACACACCTCAAACCCAACCGGCCTCTGGCCGTTGCCATCTACCGGCACTCCGTGAAGTTACATCATTTCCTATCTCTAGCTCCTCCTCCTGCTTTCGTCTCTAGCTAGTGAACTAATCCTTATTTCTGGTTCCAACCGGCTCCTTTTATCCCACCTCTTCTATGCTATGGAGGATGTCCTAGTTGAGGAGGGACTCCCTCAGCACCGGCGTGTAGCCTACTCCTTTCGAAGAATGCATCACTGAGAGGGAATCTTCTTTACGTCCCTTCCACAGGACGGGATGCCACAGCAACTCCCTCTCCTCGTAGAGTTGCCTGAGGGCTATTGTGGTAAGATCCTATATTCCAATCCAGGGCTTGCTTGAGGATTTGTTTACATTAAATAAATATTTTTATTTAATGAAAAATCCCGCACACCAAGGATTTGAACAGGGATCTTCTTTGCAGAAGCTGACACCCTAGCTCACTACACCAGCGAGGCCTCATTCGATTTTCTAGATGTTTTTTTTTTTTTTTTTTTTTTTTTTAAAAAAAACATTCACACTTTTTTCCCCTCCCCCTCTCCCTCACACTCACACTCACTCTCTTTCCCCCCCCCCTTTCGCCATCACAGACTTTAAAAAACATTTATGATTATTTATATTTTTGAATTAATGCAGTTTTGTTTTTTTACTTTTTTGATATTGCCATCAATTAACAAAACGGATACTTCGTACGGCCGCCCTCCCCGCGGCCCGCTTTGGTGGGTGTGGGTTTACCCTCTCCCCCCCCCCCCCCCCCCCTTTTCTAGATGTCAAATTTATAATGAAAGGAGAATATTTATATTTTGTTACCATGGCAACCATTTCTCCTATCTTTTCTATGGAGTACA
This sequence comes from Euborellia annulipes, assembly GCA_023213315.1. Classification (NCBI taxonomy): domain Eukaryota; kingdom Metazoa; phylum Arthropoda; class Insecta; order Dermaptera; family Anisolabididae; genus Euborellia; species Euborellia annulipes. Next base: position 25,011 of record JAKCPI010004696.1, read on the forward strand.
AGAGTAAAGTGGTCTTCAGAAGATTTCAATTGCAAAATGAGAATATACATTTTAAAGAGCATCTAAAAATTAATTGATTTTTGAATTAAAAAAAAATCGTTGGAGCAAATTTTGAGAAAATCGAAAAAAACTGAAAAACTACATCAGTAAAGTACTAGTACTCTTTGGCCGATTTTGTTTAAAAGCTTATTTTCACCGTCCCGGGGAGTGTTTAACTTGAATATAAAATTTCAACCTCCTAGCTCAATTCCTTCATGCTTAAAATTGAACACACATACACACGGACCCACTTTTTACTTTCTCTTACCTATGTATATATGTAATATATATATAGAGAGAAAGTATTGGATTCATGTCAAAAATTCGATGTCGAGATTTTGATGGATCTTCACGTTTTGAGGTCCCCTGAAACCAAAAAAGTGGTTTTCGCGACATGGTCTGTCTGTGTGTGTGTGGTGTGGGTGGGTGTGTGTGTGGGTGGGTGTGTCTGTGTTCAATTTTAAGCATGAAGGAATTGAGCTATGAGGCTGAAATTTTATATTTAAGTTAAACACCCTCCTGGACCGGAAAAATAAGCTTTTAATCAAAATCGGCCAAAGAGTACTAGTACTTTACTGATGTACTTTTCAGTTTTTTTCGATTTTCTCAAAATTTGCTCCAACGATTTTTTTTTATAATTCAAAAATCAATTATTTTTTAGATGCTCTTTAAAATGTATATTCTCATTTTGCGATTGAAATCTTCTGAAGACCACTTTACTCTTGTATTTCATAGGGAAGATAGGAGAAATGGTTGCCATGGTAACAAAATATAAATATTTTCCCATACTTATAAATTTTACATCTGAATTCAAATGTTCCGTACTGTCGGGAACTAAATATATGTCGACACAAAAAATCTGGTGTGACAAGCACAGAACACAACTTTCGATTACCGAAGGTAAGAGAAAGTTGTGTGCTGTGCCCAGTCACACCAGATTTTTTGGACTCAGGGTACCTCAAAACGTGTATTTCCATCAAAATCTGGACATCGATTTTTTGACATGAATCCAATACTTTCTCTCTATATATTTCATATAAGTTTATAAGGTAAGAGAAAGTAAAAAGAATTAAGAGAAGGTTTTAAGGCTAAACAAAAAAAAAAAAAAAAAAAAAAAAAAAAAAAAAAAAAAAACTTTTCTCTCATTCAATGAATCTTTATAGAAAGAGGGAAAGGGCATAAACGAAAAGGATATGATGAGGGGATTCGATTTCCGATTAACGAATACTCTCTCTCTCTCTCGAATGAGAGAGTGGAGGGGGGATGGATGGATGGATGGAGGGCATTTATACGCAGCGCAGTCACTCATTCATTCTCCCTTAATCCGCAGAGACATACGAACCCAATAATGAATATTCATTTTTTAATCCAAAAGGATTAGTGGCCAGGATACACTATCTATCTTTTATTATACCTATAAAATAAATAAAAAAAGCCTACTGGCTTGGTCTAGTTGGTAGCGTGCCTACCTTCTATACCAAAAGTCGCGGGTTCGGACTCCAGGTAGTTTTTATTTAAGGCATTTGGATATCAAATGGCTTAAATAGAAATGCCTGGATCCCAAAATAGATATTTTTTTTTTTTTTTCTTTTGGAATGGGTGCATAAGGTCCGAGACCTATAATGACCAATAGTCACATGCAGCCAGGAAGAAAATAAAAACAAAAGGAGAAGCATAAATGGGAAACTCAACTGCGGGAACTGAGAAGATGCCTGTTGAGGTTAGACTTGAAAGTCTGAAGACTGTAGGTTTTGGGGAAGATAGACGCAGGGAGCTTGTTCCAATCACGGGAGGTCATGGGGACAAAGGAAGAATGAAATTGATTTGTTCTGTTAGTCGTGATCTGAACAGCATAGGGATGCTGGGAAGATGCCTCTCTTGTGTTCCGTGAATATGTTGCATTGGGTGGGATAATTGATTTTAATTCGGCAGAGCATTGACCATGGTAATACCTGTAGAAGAGAGATAGTGCAGATACTCTTCTTCTATGATCTAGTGACTGTAGGGATGCAGTAAGGGTAGAATCACCTATCAGTCTAATTGCACGCCTCTGTATGGCTTCCAAGGAGGAGAGAGCGCCTTTCGACACCCCTCGCCAAAGGTGGGAACAATATTCAAGACACGGCCGAATTTGGGCTTTATAGAGGATTAGGAGTTGTTGGGAGGAGAAGTAACGCTTCGTTTTGAATAGGAAACCCAATTTCCTTGCGGTAGATTTAACCACAGAAGAGATGTGGTTGCTCCAGGAGAGATCAGATGTAACTGTCACTTCCAGAACAGAAAATGAATCTTTGAACTCGAGGCTATTATTGCTGTAATATATTGCTGTAATATATATTTACAAATAACGAGTATCGTTAAATGGCCTGCGTTGTGTGAGTGTGAATGTTTAAAAACAAAAGACGAACCAGTCACAAATTGAGGTGTGTGTGTGTGTGTTCATGGAGTGGAGGGCCCCCCTCTGGGGGGTGGGTGGGTTTTAAGAGATTCACATCGAAAACAATTTGACATTAAACAGATTCCCTCGGAATCCATTGCTATTTATTCGTTTTGTAAAGGGCTTTAGATGGCATTTCGGCTTCCAAATAGGTCACCTGGCTCAGAAAGCATCCATTTAGAAAATCGGGCGTGACTGGTCGCACAGCTCTTACTTCGTAATCGAAAGATGCGTTCGTTCTGTGCTTGTCACACCCGACTTTTTTATGTCCAGATATACTGGTATTCACGATATTTCCACCGATATATTAAAATTCAAGATATAAAATATATAAACATTGGAAAATATTATTATTTTTTTTACCATCGCATCCATTTAACCTATCATTCCTAGGAAGCACAAGAGTGAAGTTTGCTTCGAACAAATGAGAGCAGACAGAGCATCTAAGAGATAATTGCCAGCAAGCAGCTCTCCCACCCACATTCCTCCCTTTTCCACAGCCCTGTATGTGGAAACACTTTGAGTTGGGCATTTATTTTACAATTGGAATTTTATATTAATATTTGTAGGGCCCTCTGTATATACGAGTATAATCTTGCATTCAGTTTCCTGATATTTATTTATTTATTTTTTCTTTTGAGGGCGAAGATTAAAGTTTAGAGAGAGGCTCTTCAGGTTTATTGACTTTATTATATTTCAAAGGACGTTCCTTTATTTGACTTCTCCTCGAGGAAATATCTCATTTCTAGGACATTATCTTTCTTGGCTAGGTTAGGATGATCCCGTCAAATACTTGGCAAATTTATTTTAAAAAGAAATTAACTCTATCGCTGTGCAGCTACAATTGCTCAAAATAAAAGCGTGGGGCGCTCAATGATAGCTTGGGGCATTGTCTATACCCTTGGAATCCCTTCAAAGCGCCCCACGCTTTTATTTTTAGTCTATAAATATTCAACAATTTTAACAAGAATATTATTTCTCTCTTTTTAGTTCAATTTAAATAAAAATATTATTTTTTTTAAAAGTTTTTTATTATATTTTTATTTTCACCCGAAAATGGAAGGGGTGTGCCGCCGAGAGTTGAACCGCCCGCGGACCCTGCGATTTGTACTCGGAGTGCCCTAACCACTAGACCCCAGCGCGGCATTCGGGTATACCGGTACGAACTCACTTAGAAAGCGATTTTAGTCAGCAGAAGAAATGGACCCGGATTTCTCCCTCGACCAGGTGCAGAAGTCTAGATGGACCTCAAAATGAATAAATAACTTTTGACAAAAAAATCGACCAACTATCGATCAGGCGCGCAGACGATCGACAGTTTAGTTGGCCAATTAAAAATAAAAATTGCAAGTATTTTTTTATTCTAAATAAAAGACAGGCGTTGATCGGCTGCAGCAAATGATCGAAGAGAAAGGTCACCCAAACCCAAGTTTATTAGTTGCCAGCTCCATCTGCTGAATCGCCTTCTACGTGTTGTCATGGGCGATGAGCTCCATGGGTTAACTAAATCCACTACCTCTTTGTGCAGGATTTGATTAGCAATGATAATAAATTGAAAGGAGCCTTCAGCAACGCTAAAAAGGAAACAGGCGGCTGAAGAGACGACATCAAGGTTCTCTACCACCTCACTCGTTCGTGTCTTCCGTCACTTCGCTGAGAGGAATGAGAGCAATGCACGTTGGATCTTTCGTACCCTTTTAGCCCTTCTTGCCTTTATTCTGATGCCTGAAACCCCTAACAGGGTGAGTAAAATTCGTCCATTCATTTCTTACTAATGGGCTGATTAAATCAGCAGCCAAAGGTTTCGCGTTGAAGATTTTGATGAACTATCTGCAGCTCTGAATTAGCAGGGTTAAATTTCTTGAAAACCTACTGGAAAATAGATGAATTCCCAATCAGCATTGCCCGAAACAACCAATGTTGAGAGTGCGGTGCAATCAAAGTTATGGAAGAAGTCCACTAAGACTCCTCCCTCAACAAGGGCAACCCCCACTGAGAGTCACCTTCAACAATGACCTTATCTAGAATATTTGACTTCCTTGTGTCTTTAATGACCCTATATAAGTGAGTCTAAAGCTTGTGTTCAATTTTGTATCTATTTACAGTGACTTCAAAAAATTGGCAAAAAATCTGATATATAAAATTTTCAAATCACTTTGTGCGTGACGTTTTTTTATCAAATCAACTTGAAAGTAAGATTTTATTTAATCTTTAGAAAAAGTTCATCAAGTTATGATACAGGGATCCGAGGTTGTCAAAAAGTCATACCCCTAGTGCGCATACAACACAACTAAACAGTTGAGTTGGCTATAAATTGACAATTTTAAGCCCACCCAACTAAACAGTTGAGTCGACCGAGAGCGGTCAGCCTTACTCTACAATAGAGCTGCCCCCCCTCCCCCCCTCCCCCCCGCCGCCGCCCCGTGCGTTATAGTTAATTATTTTCGAGATTTATATCTTTGAATTAGATATTAGTATTCAAACTTCTAATTGAAGTTCTGCAATTTTGTTGAAATTTCTTTTTGTATAAGTAATAAAAAAAAATGATAGATTGCATTTTTTCTAACTAAAGGAGACCAGTTTATTCAGGGTATGAATGGATAGGCCAGGGGGATGAATCGAACCCCGGACTTTCCTTTTCCGTTGGGGGAATCGATTCAAACCTTCCAAGGTTACATTTTCTCTTCTCCGATAAGAGTTTGAAAAAAATATCTAACATGGCTTAATAGGCTAATTTAGAGGAGTTTAGAGCACAAAGGCAGAGTTCTTGCTTCTTGTGCTATGGGCCAGAGATTCACTTTGAATTGAATTGACTTCCAAACAAGTGAAATAATAGGGCGGAGTCTAAATGCCCGAAAAACGAATTAAAAAAAAAATAACAAAAAAACTTGTGAATGTACAGATAGAGAGATGATGTTAAAAATTCACTGCCGAGATTTTGATGGAAATACACATTTTGAGAATCCCCGATTGCAAAAAATGGCCTCTCTGTGGGGGCGCGAACAAGGAACAAGAACCGAAGAGCTTTCTGGGATGCACCGCCATTTCGGCCATCCTTTCTGGCCAAGATGCTTTTTAGAGACCGGGTAAAATTTGGTATCAAGATTATTTGTCAAATAAAACTAATTTTAGTTTCAAAAATTTTGTTATTATTTTAACAAAAAAAAAAAAACTCGTACAAAAATTGTGCAAAAATGAAAATATTCTGAATAGCAGGTTCCAGATAGACAAAGTCACTATAGATAATGACGTCATGAAATTTGAAGAAAGCCAATAAAACTTGTGATTAAGTTGGAAACAGCAACAGATGCGTTGCTCTTTTTGTACGATTTATTGTATAAATATCTGAGTTGTATTTAAATAACAAAAAAGTAATATTTCCCCTCTCTTGTATGTTGAGGTTTTTTATATCGTATAAAGAGAGGATTTATTAAAAAAATAGAAATCCCCAGGAATAGAAAACCGATATATCCCATAGAGACAGAGCCCATTGGCGGAGAGTGGAGCTTTGCACGGGACTTGCAACGCCATAACAAAATATCGCCGGGTGCGGGCGGAAGGTCTTCCTATTCCCTGTTTGCCTGTGTAAGATTATTTATTATTAATCATTATCGGGAAGCACAAGTTGCTGCACTCTGGGTTTTTGAGTTTTTACTTTCTCTTACCTATATGTATATGATAATCTCCTTCTTTATATAGAAGATTGTTCTGTACGTGTGTATGTGACTGAACTCCTCCTAAAGGACTGAACCGATTTGGATGAAATTTTGTGTGTGTGTTTGTGAGAGTCCCGGACAGGTTATGTTTCACAAATAACAATAAGTTAGTGAGTAATTAATCGTTAAAATAAGAAAAAAATAAAGATTGGAGAAATGGTTGCCATGCTGACAAAATATAAATATTTTCTCATACTAATAAATTGAATTCAAATGTTCTGTACTGCCGGAATCTAAATATATCTCAACACAACAAAGCTGGTGCGACCAGTCACGCCAGATTCTTTAGATTATATATTAACTTAATCTTTTTCTTTTTAAATAATTAATTTTAAATATTTCTTAGCATTTAGTGATTAAATGATTTTTTCCAATGGACCGTAACTCTGTAACTACTCAACATATAACAAATAGGCCTGTAGATATGAAAAAGAAGAAATTTGCTTTTCTCAGAGATAATCGGAGAATATCAAACTTTAATTGGAATTAAATCGACGATTTTTCCTTGGCTTTTGAGCTCGGGGGTCAGGGGTTCGTATCCCGTATGTCAAATTAAATGAAATAGAGACGAGGGGGGGGGGGGGGGGGTTAAATTGCTCCCGATGCCGAGAAAACCCTTAAATAAAATTAAAAAAGAAAAGCTCAAATGAAATCTCCATCTCATCGTTTCGATTTCGTTTTGCATTTCATTCTTTAATTTGTAATCTAGGAATTCGGGAACAAGTAAAATTTATACAATTTGTTGTTTGTTTGTTTGTTTAGGGATGTTGCTTTTGTCGAGTGACGTTTAGTTCAGATAGACAGAGGGGGGGGGGTCGTGGGTTCGGTTATTCAATTATTTTAATTAAGCATAAAACATGTCAACGAAAAAAGCCTCAAAGAGAAGAACGAAATGAACCGACGAAATTTTTACTTTTTTTATTTGGTGTCTAATTTTTAATGTATTCAATATATTGAACCGCCTAGCCTCTCTCGCGATTGATTATTTAAAAAAAAAAGAATATTATAAAAAAAAAAATATCTAAGATGTTGATGACGAGGAGGGACTCTCATAAAAATTATGAAAGCACACAATTGATTTTACAATCAATTGTGCACTACGGGGGTATTGTTGAGCACCGAAAAATGGGCGTGTGTTGAGGCACTCAACACTAGCGATAGCCTCGATGAGTTCTCTCTAAAGCCGGCCATTCACGATCGCTCCAAATGGCTGTCATCCATTCACCACTACACGACATTCATTTGTTTTTCCCCACTCACGGTCAGTTTTTGGAGTGATATCGCTGAGTGATATTTGGACGGATAGAGCGATCGTGAATGGCCGGCGTAACTGGATTAAAAAAAAAAACGAAATTTGTGTTGCTGAAAGACAAAATAAGAAAACGGGGTAATTATAGTCAGGACCACACAACCTATTGAATTGGGGATTAGACAAATAAGATCACACAAAAAAACAAAGATTGATTTCAGATGTTAACGCAAAAGAAACTGCAACAATTTATTATTCGGTCGACGCTAGAAAATTATTTTGATTACCAGCTGATCTTTATGAATTTTTGGATAAACTTATTACTTTCTCTTACCTATGTATATATGTAATATATATATAGAGAGAAAGTATTGGATTCATGTCAAAAATTCGATGTCGAGATTTTGATGGATCTTCACGTTTTGAGGTCCCCTGAATCCAAAAAAGTGGTTTTCCCGACATGGTCTGTCTGTCTGTGTGTCTGTCTGTGTGTGTGTGTGTGTGTGTTCAATTTTAAGCACGAAGGAATTGAGCTATGAGGCTGAAATTTTATATTTAAGTTAAATACCTCCCGGGACCGAGAAAATAAGCTTTTAATTGAAATCGGCCAAAGAGTACTAGTACTTTACTGATGTACTTTTTCAGTTTTTTTCGATTTTCTCAAAATTCGCTCTAACGATTTTGATTAAAATTCAAAAATCAATTATTTTTTAGATGCTCTTTCAAATGTATATTCTCGTTTTGCCCTCAAAATTGTTTGAAGCACACTTTACTCTTGTGTTTCATAGGAAAGATAGGAAAAATGGTTGCCATGGTAACAAAATATAAATATTTTCCCATACTTATAAATTTTACATCTGAATTCAAATATTCCCTACTGCCGGGAACTAAATACATGTCGACACAAAAAATCTGGTGTGACAAGCACAGTACACAACTTTCGATTACCGGAGGTAAGAGAAAGTTGTGTGCTGTGCGCCAGTCACACCAGATTTTTTTTAATTTCGACATTTCGGACGCAAATCTCATCCTTCTTCAGGACAATCGGTAGTTCGTAAAATTAGATAAAGATTATTTAATTTTTGTCTGATTTCTTTCCTGGCGTAACCTTTTAAAAGTCTAATAATAATTTTATTTTTATGAAGAAAATAACAAAAATGGATCTTTTTTCGGTCAATTTTTATTTAATGAAAACAAAAAACAAAAATGACAAAAATTATTAATCAATTCTAGATTGAGACGTTTCAATTCTAGATTGGAATTATCTTCAGACTATTTTATTTTTATGTCAATATTTTTTCTTCTTCTTTCCTGACCATCCTGTAAATAGGAGATTTTTCTCTTTGATTTATTCTTTTAAATTTTAGTTAACTCTAATAATTTTTCTCCCTTTGAATATTTTGTGTTAAAGAAGAAAGAAGTCCCTTAGAATTATAAAGAGTTTATTTAGACGTGCCGCAAACGGCCAAAAGTTTAGAATTACGATTACATAAACTTTACCTACCCAACCTAAGATAGGCAGCCAGAGTGAAAAAACACCATTTTTCTGGGTGCCTATCTTAGGTATTTGGTATCCAAATGGCTTAAATAAAAATCATCGGACTGCCTGGGGTCCGAACCCGCGACGTTTGGTATAGGAGGTAGGCACGCTACCTACTACGCCAAACCCGGGGACATTTAGAAATTCGCATTAAAATAAGGGCAATCGCCATTTTTGATTAAATTTTTTACCTTCTTTAATAACGTTTAAACGAGATGAGATCTCGATTAGCTCTCTTAGCTAAAAGTTTCTTTAAATAAATATCTCGAAAAGGTTTTCAGGGTTTTTGAAATTCTGATCCTAAACCTCTATTTTGGATAAAGTTTCTACCGTAGGCTCTAGTTGAAATATTTTGAAAATTAACACTCGGTTATAGGTTCCAAGTTATTTATTAAATCTACACCAATTTTTGTATTTAGACACTAATATTTGGAACAACTTTTCGAGGGTAGCCCGTTTTGAAATTCTAAAAGATTTTTTCGCCCCGCCCTCTTAGGCAATTGTCAATGCAACCGAAAGGCGAAGCATTTTGGTTGCCTAAGCTCTAGGCTCTCTTTATTTCCCATTTCGATTGACTAGCAAAAAGTGTTTTTTTCTTTTTCTTCGGCTACTGAGGCCATTTAGAGGCTTCAATGTTTTCTTTTGCACGATAAAAAGTTAATTTCGCTTTACACGTATCAATAAATAGAGAAGATAAAGAGAGAGCAAATAAAGACTCTGAAAGCACCTAGGGCAGGTAAATAAAATGAAAAATTAATTTTTTTCTTTTTCTCTCTTTGATAAACAATAAAATAGGACATAATTATGTTTAAGCCAATCTAATTTCAACACACACAAGTTCTGATTAAAAGGGCGTTGACAGATGACGTCATCAATTAATATGGAGAGCGAGACGGGGATATTTTATTTACTTTTCTATGGGTCGATACAAAAATCGAAATAAAAAAAGGAAAAAAATTGAAAATTATTTTATTATGGCTATAATATCAGGTGAAGGCAAATAATTGGGACACCCCCCCCTACCCCCTCCCCCTTGGGCCGTTTCTTAAAATGCTCTTAACTACTTTGTAGTTTTGCTTGTAGCAATTGAGTCCAAAATCCTTCGCATTTTTTATTTTTAAACATTCACACTTTTTCCATTCAGTCCCACTCACACTCACACACACACATGCACACAGTCTTTTCGGCAACTCAGGCCATATAAGAACCGTTATTGAATAGAATATATTCTTTCTTTGGTATCCAAATGGCTTAAATAAAATCATCAGACTGCCTGGGATCCGAACCCGCGACCCTTGGTATACAAGGCCAGCACTTCCTCTCTCTATATACTCTACTATATACTATACTTTCTCTCTCTATAACATATATAGGTGAGAGAACGTAAAAATATTTGACAATACTGTTTTTGTTTCTCAAATTTGTAATCAAGAACCCCTCTGTTAGGGTCACAGCATTGCAGTTTATCTGGCTGCCCCCCCCCCCTCCCCCCGTTCCTGGGTATATATTTGCCTTTGTGCCCCTTTCAATGGGCGTAGCTAGGTATTTTGGCAGCGCCCTCTTGGGACTCCCCTAGTTACGCCTTTGCCTTCGTACTTTCTTTTCCATAAATTCATTTTTTTTAACCCCCCCCCCCCCGGGGGGGGGGTGTGCAACAACAACAACAACAACAACCATTCAATTTTCGTTAATATTTTATGACATTACAGAGACAATTTTGCTAATGTCCATATGAATAGATAATAGAGGCAACAGACACCCTCGGGATCTGCCTCATTTTGGTAATTAATCGTTTTAATACCGCCCTTGGGGGTTTACTCTCTCTCTCTCTCTCTCTCTTTTGACTAATTCCAAGTGAATTTTAGCCCTTATTTTGTAAAAACCCAACAAAACAACGCCATGAGTATTAATGGAAGGCTTCAATTGCATTTCAATAGAGATTAGAATAAACCAATTTGACAGTTTGAATTCATATCTGAATACCTCGACATTATCCATTTAATATTCTTTTTACTTGCTCTTACCTCTCTATACCTATATCGCCTGCTGAGAATGCTGAGTGGCCAAAGTCCGAAAATGAACAATTCGAGAAAAGGCGCTTGAAAGGTTTACAAACATTTAGGGCTGCCTATACTTAGTTAGCCGGGCAGCAAATCAATGGGCCAATACGCTTACACCTTTTTTGGCTCTTATTTTGGATGTCTTTAATAGGCGTGGATTAAAAGTTCAAAATTAAAATGTTTTTGTTGTAGTTCCGCCACTGCGGTATAAACGCGTTTATAAATTGGGAATCAGGTAGGGACTTGACTGCAATTTATTACTAAATGTTGCTAGTTAGTGATCTTTTTTTATTGTATAAAATAGAACATCTATTTCTTATTACAACAAACAAAATACAAAAAATAAAATAAATAATACAAAACAAAAGCAAGGATTCAAAACTAGTGGAAACTGTTGAATAATGATTAAAGGTGACAAACAATAACATTTGGATTCAATTTCGTTTGAATAGTTTTCGTTCTTTCCATCTGTAGTTAGCCTTCATCATGATCAACATTATTTTCTGTTTCTGACATTTTGTAAAATTCTTCATTAAACACATTAAATACTTTCTCTCTATATTTTTCATATATAGGGTAAGAGAAAGTAAAAAAATCTGGTGTGACTGGCGCACAGCACACAACTTTCTCTTACCTTCGGTAATCGAAAGTTGTGTTCTGTGCTTGTCACACCAGATTTTTTGTGTCGACATTTTTTTTTTTTTTTTTTTTGAAAAAAAAACATTCACACTTTTTTCTCATTCACACTCACACTCACACACACATTCACACTGTCTTTTCGGCAGCTCAGGCCATATAAGACATTTACGATAACCGTTATTTATGAATTTATATATATTAGGGTCCAAGGCATTTTTATTTAAGCCATCTGGTATCCAGATGGCTTAAATAAAATCATCGGACTGCCTGGGGTCCGAACCCGCGACGTTTGGTATATGAGGTTAGCACGCTAACCTCTACACCACGCCCCGTGGGCTTGTGTCGACATATATTTAGTTCCCGACAGTACGGAACATTTGAATTCAGATGTAAAATTTATAAGTGTGGGAAAATATTTATATTTTGTTACCATGGCAACCATTTCTCCTATCTTCCCTATGAAATACAAGAGTAAAGTGGTCTTCAGAAGATTTCAATTGCAAAATGAGAATATACATTTTAAAGAGCTAAAAAATAATTGATTTTTGAATTTTAAAAAAAATCGTTGGAGCAAATTTTGAGAAAATCGAAAAAAAACTGAAAAAGTACATCAGTAAAGTACTAGTAATCTTTGGCCGATTTTGATTAAAAGCTTATTTTTCCGGTCCCGGGAGATGTTTAACTTAAATATAAAATTTCAACCTCGAAGCTCAATTCCTTCGTGCTTAAAATTGAACACACACACACCCCCCCCCCCCCCCACACACACACACAGACTGACCATGTCGCGAAAACCACTTTTTTGGATTCAGGGGACCTCAAAACGTGACGATCCATCAAAATCTCGACATCGAATTTTTGACATGAAACCAATACTTTCTCTCTATATATATATTACATATATACATAGGTAAGAGAAAGTAAAAAAAGATCACTAAGTAGCAACATTTAGTAATTAAATTGGCAGTCAAGTCCCTACCTGCAGGGCCGCAGACAGGGGGGGCAGGGGGGGCTATATCCCCGGGGCCCGGGCCCTCTGAGGGGCCTGGGCCCATTGACGCTCCCACCTTAAAATTCTAATAAAAAATAATTTTCATGGTTAAAATTTCAATTTAAAAAAATAAAGTTTTATTTTTATTTGTTTTTTTTTGGTTTTTCCTCAACTCGGAAGAATTTAAGAGCACCGTCATGATAAATAAGCTGAGAAAAAAAAATTTTTTTCTTTCAATTAAAAAAAAAAAAATAGAACGCGAAATAATCCCACTCTGAAATTTTCAGAGCATTTGTAGAAAAAATCAAAGTTTTTTATAAAAAAAAAAAAATTAAAAAAAAAAAGTGTCATTAATCCCGAAATTTTTGTTTTTTTACGGAAATGTCAAAAAAAACGTTCAAGATGAATCTGTAAAATTTTGTCATATTTATTTCTGAAAAGTACATTTAAAAAAAAACGTCCCGATAAGTTAATTTTTGACAGTTTTACGGTTATTTAAAAAAAAAAGTCGATGTTTTTTGAAAATGCTATAACTTTTTTTTGGCTGGGTCGTAAAATCTGAAAAAATTCTCAAACACGTTTTCAATAGGGTACAAAAAGATGACAAAGTTTCAGCCAAATCAAAAATGGTCGGGTTCAAAAGTGGCCGAGTTGGCGTGGAATGCCCCATATATATTTATGGCTACACGCTGATTTCTCAGACACCCAGCCGAGGTTTCACCCCACTTGGTGGGTGTTGCTCTAACCCTTCGCCAAGTTCCCCAACCACTTGTTGTCTATATTCCCTCACTTTATTTATTTCTGTGCTTTTTATTCTGTGATAGCTCGTAATTATTTCAACTTTGCTGATTCGTTTCATTCAATTAAGAATAGAGTTCGACACGGCGATGGTTTTCTAATTTATTTTTAGAAATAAAATTCCAGCTAAAGGTCAAATTCACCTAGTCAAACTATCCAGCTATTTTCAGATGTTATTTAGATAAAAAAAAAAAATAATAAAATAAAAAAAAGATTTAAAAAAAAATGCTTTTATTTAAAATGAACTAAAAAGGGAAAAATAATTTAATTTAATTGTTCTATTGTTGAATATTTATGACTTAAAATAAAAGCGTGGGGCGCTCATAGATACTCGTAGCTTAAGGGAAGCCTCGGAATAACTTCGAAGAGCCCACGCTTTTATTTTAAGTCATAAATATTCAACAATTTTAACAAGAACAATTAAATTAAATTATTTTTTCCTTTTTAGTTCATTTTAAATAAAAGCATTTTTTTTAAATCTTTTTTTTATTTTATTTTTATTTTAAACTTTTTAGTCTTTTTTTTCGTGTGATTTTTTTAAATTAACTTTCAAAATTAGGGGCTTTTAAATAAATTTTCTAAAATTGTCTAATAAGCGTAGAGCTTTAAATAAAGAACATTAGTTTGGCCTATTTTGATTTGGTTCAATTGAAAAATTATTCATTATCATCAAAAATGACTCGTAAATATCAAAATTCAAAACTATAGTTAGGCCTAATAGGGCCTTATTTGCGTGAGGCTTCAAATAAAGTACCACATTAGTTTGGTCTATTTTGACACAATTAAAAAATTATTTATTATCATAAAAAATGACCCTTAAATATCAAATTTCACACATCTAGCCCATCGGGAAGTCTTTTGAAATAACATTAATTCGTGAAGGGTTTCAAATAAAGTGCCACATTAGTTTGGTCTATTTTGATCAAAATCACCATATAGTGGCGTCATCAAAAATGACCCTTAAGTATTACATTTCACACCTCTAGCCCATCGGGAAGTGTCCTTAACAAAGACTCAAAGTTGGTGACCTTGAAAGAGTAAGTTAAATAAAAGCATTTAAAAAAATACAGGAACAAATCAATTGTATGCATGGACCTTTTTTTTTAGAGATCGTTTCTGTTAAATTTTCATAGAATTATTGTTAGTATATGGATCGAGATGACGATTTACCCTAATTGGACCCTGTTGCGCATTAGTGTGTCAAGCGCCAGCTACCGAATTTTGAGAAAATCAACATTAAAGTTTTTTGTTTTAATTAGATTATATATAATTTTTTTTGTCAATTGTGCAAGTACATTAAATATAAATTTTTTTTGGACATATTTCATAAAAAATACTATTAATTAAAGCATTTGAAACAATATTCCTTGCTTAACTTAAATTTTTTTTGGCGCTTGACACACTAATGCATAACAGGGTCCAATTAAGATTGATATTGCTTCAATCGTTTAATTAAAACAAATTTCCAAAAATATAAATAAACAAGGCTTGTGTTTCTAATTTCACTTCTTACAAGTTACCTAGATAACTACAATCTGGGCTCTTATTTAATCATATGATTAGCTTAACTTGAAATGAAATTATTCGAAAGTTAGCTATATTTTAATTAGAAGTGAAGCAACAGGTCATTAATTCTTTCAAATGAAAAAAAAAAATTAGGTGTTGGCTGTGTCTTCTACACAGCCGGTGGCTTTTTAACGTGACAACGTCTTTTGCTTGACTTCAAAAAAATTTTTTTTCTCTTACCTATATTGAAATATAAAGAGAGAAAGTATTGTTTTTTTTTTTTTTTTACTAGTAGTTTGTTTTCATAAATAAACATGTTCAAACATTTTCATTGAAACAATATATGACAGGTGTGGCCAAACTTTTATCCATTAAGGGCGACATATGCTTAAAAAATGAGGTTTTTCGAGAAAAAAACTAATTTTGGAGTTAATCACTCGGGATTTTTTTATTTATTCTATTAGAGGTTTTCTTTCTGCACCAAATGACATCTCATTTAGTCAGATCTGATTAGCCGTTCGGAATCTACAGGGGTTTAAAATTTCGAAAAACGCAATCCCGCCGAGTGCTCTCATGCGGTAAAATGACGTCATATCAAAAAAAAGAAAAAAAGCCCTGGGGGTATTGAACCACTCTTTCTAAAACTATATTTAGATTTAATGTAGCTTTTATGGTCAAGTCGCTATGCGTTGCACAAGTAGGGCTATTTTTCGATATTTTTTTGTCTAAAAAATGAGGTTTTTCGAGAAAAAAACCAATTTTTGAGTTAATTACTCGGGATTTTTTTATTTATTCTATTAGAGGTTTTCTTTCTGCACCAAATGACATCCCATTTAGTCTGATCTGATTAGCCGTTCGGAATCTACAGGGGTTTAAAATTTCGAAAAACGAAATCCCGCCGAGTGCTCTCATGCGGTAAAATGACGTCATATCAAAAAAATGAAAAAATAACCTCTGGGTATTGAACCACTCTTTCTAAAACTATATTTAGATTTAATGTAGCTTTTATGGTCAAGTCGCTATGCGTTGCACAAGTAGGGCTATTTTTCGATATTTTTTTGTCTAAAAAATGAGGTTTTTCGAGAAAAAAACCAATTTTTGAGTTAATTACTCGGGATTTTTTTATTTATTCTATTAGAGGTTTTCTTTCTGCACCAAATGACATCCCATTTAGTCTGATCTGATTAGCCGTTCGGAATCTACAGGGGTTTAAACTTTCAAATTAGAATTTACCGCAGCGCGGTAAAATAAAATGATAGGAAAAAAATAAATGGTGAATTCTTTAGCTGAAAACTCATTCTTTCTAACCGTATATTTCCCATAATTATACCTCTTAAGACAGAGGAGTTATTCAAGCCAATAAACTTTTTCGTGCATGCCCCTCTAACATGCCACTATAGACACATGATTTGTAAGACGTTGTCACGTCAAAAAATACCTTGGACGGCATGTTCGTGGGTATAGTGTTGCGAATGTCTGGATCCGGGTTGTTGCCAAGCAGCCGCCGCAATTGCAGCCGCATGCGGTGCAGTGTATCCAGCTGAACCTCTGCCGCTCGAGCTGGAATTTGAGCCACACTCGGCGCTCCAGCCACTTCGGTGTGGATGATGATGATGGTGATGGTTTCCGTGATGGGTGCCATGATTGCCGTGATTTAGATGTGATCCGTGATTGCTGTGGTGCACCGCAGCCGAAGACGCGTTCTGCTGGTACGGGTAACGATTCAATCGACTCGACATGACCTGTCATCGCGCGCCTATCTGCAACATACAAATTAATGCCTGGTTACAAGAACGTATTTAACTGGTTCGTTAAACTCTTTTGGTGCTTTAAACCTTCCGCTAAATAATTTTGCGTTGCAAGAACGTATTTAAAGGTGATTGGTTCGTAAAAGCTGTCTTTAAACTAAATGTTGAAATTCGGACCTTAAATCTATAAAATATCCACTAAACTGATTTGTTTCATTGAAATAAAAAAGAATTTAGTGGCTATATTATCACGGGAGAGAGGTAATATATAAATACATTAATTTAATTGAGTTCTTTAGTTTCTGGAACGTATTAAGAGATATTATTAATTATTATAGATATTCATCTGATGAAAAGAAAAAGTGAGGTTATAGTATATTCCCAGTTTCTTTATAATTTAACATCTGACAGTCAGAGCAACCAACGTATTTATTTTTTTTATTTTACGATATTTAAATATTTAAACAATTTTTTGTTTTGTAACTTAATATTAACAATTAAAATTTAAAGAATACAAATATAATTACTATTTTTATTTCTTTTATAATTTTGGTACTATTATAAATTATACAATTTGACAATGCGCCCTTGCGGTCAAATGGCCAACTACATATAAAGCTCTCATTTTTTTTTTGCTGGCCCAATCGTTTTGCATCTTTCTATATATCTTAACAGAAGAGAATAGTTAACGGTTGCTTTAGCAACAGCCTTTAATTTTAACGCCCAAAGCGATGTTTATTAACAGACTTAAATGTTTACAGAACTGTTTTCTTGCAACCCGGCATAAGTCTTTTTTTAATTATTTTCTAATAAAAATTGTAATAATTTAGATCGTTGCCAATTATCTATTAGCATAGAATTCCCCCCCCCCTTTCTCTGGGGGGTTCTGGCCCAATCGCTGGATCAAATCCCCGAGGATCGAGTCTATATGTTAACTCTATGGGAAAAGTTTCCTTTAAATTCAATAGCATGGTGAAAGAGAGGAATATTAAAATGAAATATTATATACATAAAGAGGACCTTCTAGGGATTACAGGAAAATTATTTTCATCCAGAAATTCCTATAACTTTTTGAGTTATTAATTCTTAAAATTAACGATTTCTCCCATAGGAAATATGTAGAGAAATATTTATGTATGCTTTGCATTACTACGTATTCCAATCCAGGGCCTGCTTGAGGATTTGTTTATATTCATAGAATGCACAACTGCAAAGAATACTTAAATATTTTTCTATACATTTCCTATGGGAGAAATCGTAACTTTAGGAATTAATAACTCAACAAGTATCGATTCCATATTTACCCACTCACTCATCGTAGCCTATTATAGGTGATGATTATTTAAATGTTGGATTAAGCAATTATAAAAACAGTGATTGAAAGCAAGAGGAGGGGGAGGTCATATCTTGGAAAGAATAATAAATAGGGAGGGAATTGGATGAGTCAATGAATCAGAGAGGGAATTGAACAGGTGAGGAGGTGCAGGCAGGCAGGCAGGCAAGCAGGCAAGCCTCAAGGCATCTGCTTCTTTGGCTGTTTACTCAGCGGCTCACCTATAATCACAGACCCTCCCTCTCCCCCTCTCTCTCTCTTGTTGGTTCGGTTAAAAAAAAAAAAAAAACTTTGCATTTCAATTGGAATTCCTATCAATAACGAGGACAACCCTCAAGCAAATTAGCCTTTAAAGATTACTATTTAAAAGAAAAGGTATTTTTATTATTATGATCATCATAAATTCGTTCAAAAGTAGATCCATTTTTTTAATTCATCTTAGCAAAGGATATGTATAAATCTAAAAAAATTTGGTGTGACTGGTCGTACAGCACACACAACTTTCACTTACTGAATGTAGTGTTCTTTGCTTGTCACACCAGATTTTTTGTATTTATTTAATTTTCGTGTGAATTTTAGAAGACAGGGAAATCGTCTCGATTTATTTCTTCGTTATCATTTTTGTATGTGAGTGTTTGATATAGAAGAGTTGCCAAACTTCGCCTCCTGGACTACGTATTCCAATCCAGTGCCTGCTTGAGGATTTGTTTACATTCATGGAATACACAAATGGAAAGAATACATAAATATTTGTCTATACATTTCCTATGTGAAAAATGGTAACTTGAGCAATTAATAACTCAACAAGTTATAGGAATTTGTGAACGCGAGTATTTTTCCTGGACTCTCCATAACGTCCTGTATAAGACTGCAAAATTTCGTTTCCAAATTCCAACGAGAAGTTGGCCAAACAGAGCGTCACAGACGAAGAGACGGACACTCAGCTATTATTAGCTTCAACAAGCTAAAAAATCTGGTGTGACTGCCAGCACACAACTTTCTCTTACCCTTCGGTAAGAGAAAGTTGCGCACTGTGCTGGTCACACCAGATTTTTTGTGTCGAGATATATTTAGTTTCCCATAGCACCTTAGTTTCAAACTTGCATTTTAAATGTTGACTGCTTGAAATAAACTATGGTTATTTTTCAAAATTTTAATCTCATATTTGGACATTTATACACAATATAGAATCGTAAATAAATACAAAATTTCATAAGAATTGGAAAAAAAATTTTAAATGCGTAAAAAGTTCCAAAGGGGACCCCCTTTTGAATCGAAATTAACATACAAATCCCTATAGGAAATTAACATTGTTCCTATGCGAAGATAAGGTGGAAAGGGAATTTAAAAAGAGTAGAGACAGGCGATAATGTTTGCAAGTGAGAGAGAGACATATATGTTTTCTTTGAAACAATTAAAGACACAAATAAATTTAAAAAAAAATGGGAATTTAAATAATAATTGATTTTTAATCTAATAAAAAGAAAAAGATTTAAATTCCGTTACCATGGCAACCATTTCCTATCTTTCCTATGAAGAACAAGAGTAAAGTGGTCTTCAGAAGATTTCAACGGCAAAATGAGAATATACATTTTAAAGAGCATCTAAAAAATAATTGATTTTTGAATTTTAAAAAAATCCTTGAGGGAATTTTGAGAAAATCGAAAAAAAACTGAAAAAGTACATCAGTAAAGTACTAGTACTTTTTGGCCGATTTTGTTCAAAAGCTTATTTTGAGATTCTTCAAAGGTACTTAAGTTAAATATAAAATTTCAACCCGGTAGCTCAACTCCTTCATGCTAAAAAAATGGTTCCACACATACAGACACACACCACACACACACACACACACCAGACCAATTTGGGGACCCACTTTTTTGGACTCAGGGGACCTCAAAACATGTATATCCATCAAAATCTCGACATCGAATTTTTGACATGATCGCAATACTTTCTCTCCTATATATTTATATATAGGGTACGAAAGTAAAAATAAATCGGGAATGACTTCCCCCACAACTTTCTCGTATATTCTTTTCGAATTATGTCTGTTCAATTTTTTTTGCCATATTATGATAAATTACTCTATTATAAAAGGTTTTAGCCCTCGGGGCTTGGTGTAGGGTTAGCGTGCTAACCTCGTATACCCAAAAGTCGCGGGTTCGGACCCCAGGCAGTCCGATGATTTTATTTAAGCCATTTGTATACCAAATGGATAAAGTTTTTATTCTTTGACATTTTTTTTTACTTCAAATTGTCTGTAGTTCTTTTCATGTGCTAGCAGGATGGAGTGCTGGAGAGGGAATTGAAGAATTATTTCTCAATTCATTTTGACATTTTTTTCGAAAACTGATCAGCTTTTGAATTAATCAACGAAGAAAAAAAAAGACATTTTTCGTTAATTTTGAAAAACAAAAAAAAAAAAAAATCAAAACAAAAATCATACAGGTATCATTAAAAAACATGTAAATATAAACAAATGAATTTGTGAAACAAATTTGTGAATTTCATCGATCTGTCTGCTTGCGTTTTTAGGCAATCGTATTCACACACACAGAGACATGGAAGTAATTCCAAAACTTTTTTTTTTTTGACTCAGGGAGGTCTAAAACGTGGAGAATCATCAAAATCTCGAAGTCGAATTTTTTGATGATTAAAATACTTTCTCTATACGAGAAATTAAAAACAAAAGAGAAATCCACCCTCGACTGGGTTCAGGAAAATGAATTAAATTCATAAGAGATTATTGTGACATCGAGCTATAATTTTTTTAATGACTTATTAAAAAATTATCGTAATTAATTTTTTTGTTATCAAGCAAATACAAAAAAACAATCTGTCCCAATAATCTTTAATTTTTACTTTCTCTTACCTATGTATATATGTAATATATATATAGAGAGAGAAAGTATTGGATTCATGTCAAAAATTCGATGTCGAGATTTTGATGGATCTTCACGTTTTGAGGTCCCCTGAATCCAAAAAAGTGGTTTTCGCGACATGGCTTCTGTGTGTGTGTGTGTGTGTGTGTCTGTGTGTGTGTCTGTGAACAAAATATCTCAAGAACGAAAAGAGCTAGGAAGTTGAAATTGTATATTTAAGTTAGGCACCCCCATGGGACGTGACACGAAGCTTTTGAACAAAATCGACCAAAAAGTACTAGCACTTTACTGATTCACTTTTTCAGTTTTTTTCGATTTTCTCAAAATTTGCTCCAACGATTTTTTTTAAAATTCAAAAATCAATTATTTTTTAGATTCTCTATAAAATGTATATTCTCATTTTGTGATTGAAATCTTCTGAAGACCACTTTACTCTTGTACTCCATAGAAAAGATAGGAGAAATGGTTGCCATGGTATCAAAATATAAACATTTTGCCATACTTATAAATTTTACATCTTGAATTCAATTTGTACCCTACTGTCGGAAACTAAATACATGTCGACACAAAAAATCTGGTGTGACAAGCACAGAACACAACTTTCGATTACCGAAGGTAAGAGAAAGTTGTGTGCTGTGCGCCAGTCACACCAGATTTTTTTAAAATTTAAAAATGGATTTATTATTATTCATCATATATTAATTAAGAAATTTTTAAAATAAGCTTAGATGATTTATTTAAAATACATCTGTCAAATGAGTTCAGCATTCTTGCAATAG
This sequence comes from Euborellia annulipes, assembly GCA_023213315.1. NCBI lineage: Eukaryota > Metazoa > Arthropoda > Insecta > Dermaptera > Anisolabididae > Euborellia > Euborellia annulipes. The sequence continues at coordinate 46,728 of JAKCPI010004696.1, forward strand.
ATGGCAGGCTAGTCTAATAACTAGAGCCCGGATTCCTATGCAATTGCATATTCTATTTGCTAATAGGTACGTCACTGAAAACCAATTTTCTATCCGAATCATGCCCCCTTGGAGCCAGGGTTCAAATTCTATATTGCATATTTTTGCATATTTGGTCAATATTGCATAAAGTTGCATATTTAAGACTTTTTGGATATTTTAAATTTTTTTTCAGTAAAAGTTTCATTTTATTTTAATTTTAATTTTTTTTTCTAAAAACAAAAAAAAAAAAAAAAAAAAACTTAAATCCTTTATTACATTGTAAAAAATAAATAACTATTATTTTTATTCTTTATATCCTCTTTTAAGAAATAAATTTAGTTTTGGTAGAATTTTCGTTGGATGAATATCAAGTCAGTTGTGTTCAAGGGCGGATACAAGGGGGAGTAAAGGGGGTAATTACCCCTCCCCCCACCCCGAGACTTGAAAAAAATACTTTTTTTCGAAAAAAAATTTATTTTTAATGTAAAATTTTAAAAATTAATACTTAAAAATTTGATTTGTATTTATATTCTGGCAAACAAGTACAGAATGCGCCTTTAAATTACCGAAATTAAGGAAAAATAGTGTGCTGTGGGACGAGTCACACCAGATTACCCCCCCCCCCCCCCCCGAGAAACACCTCTGGATTCGCCCTTAGTCGTGTTCCATAATTCGAAGTCAAATTAATTAAAGAAAAAAATGCCAAAACAGGGGTCCTCGTTTGATTCAAAAATTTCGCAATGGATTGCTCTCTTTGTTTTTTTTTTTTTTTTTTTTTTAATTAAATTTAGTTTTTATTGTGAGACCAATTTTTTTTTTTTTTTTTTAATTATTTCCTTCCAAAAATAAAACACATTAGTTTTACATCAGTAGAAATCATGATTTACCTTTAATTTGAAGTCATTTACTTAATATTTTTGCCATAAATATATTGTGCATATTTTAATACTTTTACTGCATATTATATGGCATATTTAGAGGTTTTTGCTGCATAAAAATCCGGGCTCTACTAATAACCAATCCCCTAATAGCGTATATCTGGCCTATATTTATATATTTTTATGCTTTTATAAAAGATACATAATATATAATAACATTTATAAAGTATTTATTGTTAAAAGATCAATGAAAATCAACCAAATGCATTAAATATTAATAGCTACCATTCTGAAATCTCTGGGCAAATTTTTGAATTACTTGATTTTTTGGGCGTATTTTTTATGACACACTACGCCATCTTAGCGGGAAAAACATGCGTAACACCTTCGCTCCTGCCCCGCCTTAAGAACAAAAACTTTGAGTTTACAAATTTTAATATTGACCCATGACCGAGGAGTTAATCTTAATCCCTCTTGGCATTAAAATATTACCTGAATCCTGATTATTATCACAAAGTCTTTGCGGAGATGTTCTGACGCTCGTTGTTCTTAATTAATGTTAAGGGAGGCCTCCCATTCAAACTCTAAATTTAATATCTTCTTAGGGTCCTTCGCTAATTAAAAGACGCACTATACATTCTGTAGGTAATAACTTGTAAAATTTAATATTCTTAAAAGAAGATATTTTCTTGGTGACTCATTTTATAGTATACCCCCCCCCCCTCCCCCCCCCGTCCCCTCCCTCCTCTTGCTTACCTTTTGAGAATAACGAATGTTCTTTCTATCTAAGCTCTAATCTCTTTCTGGACCTCTAACGACCTCGAAGAGGCAACACCCCCTCTACTCATCCAGGATTCTCTTTTTTCAAACCGAAAATCTTTAACTTTGTTTTTTCATCAATTGCTCGTTATCATTTTTGTTTAGGAGGGTTCTATAATATAGAGGAGTTGCCAAATTTATGTTTTTCAAAAATATTCAACTTGCTAAAAAAAAAAAGAGAAATCCATCCTAGACTTTGTTATTAAGAACAAAAACTGTTTAAGGCGGAATAGGACCGAAGGTGTTACGCATGTTTTTCCCGATAAGATGGCGTAATGTGTCCTAAAAAGTATGCCCAAATATCAAGTAATTCAAAAATTTGCCAAGAGATGTCAGAATGGTAGCTAATAATATTTAATGCATTTGGTTGATTTTCATTGATCTTTTAACAATAAATACTTTATAAATGTTATTATATATTATGTATCTTTTATAAAAGCATAAAAATATAATAAATATAGGCTAATTAGGGGATCAGCTGTTAGACTAGCCTGCCATCTATTGCAAGAATGCTGAACTAATTTGACAGTTGATTTTTAAATAAATCATCCAAGCTTATTTTAAAAATTTCTTAATTAATATGTGATTAATAATAACAATAAATTCATTTTTAAATTTAAAAAAAATTAAAGATTATTGGGACAGATTGTTTTTTTTGTATTTGCTTGATAACAAAAAAATTAATTACGATAATTTTTTAATAAGTCATTAAAAAAATTATAGCTCGATGTCCCAATTTAATTCATTAAAAAAAAAAACCGCATTGAAAAATTTCTTATAATAGTCTAGTTTTTTTTTAAAGTACGTTTAGACGCTCCTAAACGTCCTAAGTTTAATATTTTTGAAATAATGTGTTGGATAAGTTTTGAATTTACTCTAAAAGTTGTGTACTTAGAACCTTCATAATTAAAATGCCAATCCTGCTTTTTTTATATTTATATCTCTTTGCCTTCTGCTTAATTGTTAACAGGCCTACACTTTGTTTAGCCTATAGACTACTTAGTAACATTGACGTAAATGGGAAATGAAATGAAAATATTTAAAATTATAATCTGGTGGTTGCACAGCACACAACTGTCTTTTGTTCGTTGTATTCTGTGGTTGGCACACCAGACTTTTTTGATGAACATCTATTTAGGTTCCAATATTGTATTAATGACCCCGGAAGGTAAAATTTTTATGAAAATACGACGGCAGGTCAATAAGTCCGTGACTTTTTGATTGAAACACAGGTTTTTGGATAAAAAATTATTTTATTTTTCAACGTAGTCTTCTCCTTTGAGCTCTATACACTTTGTCCAACGTTTCTCCAATTTTTTTATCCCTTCCAAAAAATAAGATTTGTCGAGGGCATCAAAATTGAGATGATTTCATCGTTGGAGTCAAATCTTCATTTTTTCAAGTTTGGAAACAAGAAATAGTCACTCGGGGCTAAATCCAAAGAATAGGGCGGTTGAGGGAGCAATTCGTATCCCAATTCATGGATTTTTGCCATGGAGCACACGAAATTCACTTTTTTTCTCTCAAATCACGAGGTAGTCTGCTATTAATGGATGTCAAACAAAAACTAAAAGACCCAGCTGGTTCAAATTTCGACAGGAGTCAGCTGATAGTTGCCTGCTGACAGGAGCAGTGTTGCCATTTCAGTTAAGAGGCGGGAAATTCAAAAGTCTCGGACTTATTGACCTATAGACGGACATTAGCGAATTATATATATAGATCTTGCAATAAGTCAGAAGCATCAGTTTATAATTCAACATTTATTTGAAAAAACTAAACAAAAACAAACAAACATTATCACCAAGCAACACATCAAACACATCACACAACATCTCTCCTTTTTTTAGTATAAGGTCTTATTCCGCTCAATTCTCGATAATTTATCGAGCTTCTCTGTCGAAGTCGCGAGGAAACGGAAGCTGCAGCTTCGGAAGAAGGTGTAGGTAAGGGTTCAAAGGCTTCATCTTCAACGGGCAGAGGCAACTTCATCATCGGGAGAGGCATCTGTAGGGTCAGCAGCATCTTCAGGAGTGACCGCTTCGGAAGAGGGTACGGGTTCAAAATCTTCATCTTCTACAGGAGAATCAGTTCCAGGAGCATCCGGGTTCAGTGAAGAAGCTGGAGTAGGTATACACCTACATGGCGTATTCATGGCGTACCACAAGTCGTTCCCACTCGCATTATCCAACACACGTTTCCAAATCTGATTCTTATGTCTCAATAACACTTTTTCCCCCACCTTGATCCGCACAATTGCCTTTCCTACAAAATCCAACACTTCTCCCGAAACTCGTGAACCATCAGCTAACTCCACGACTACCTTTTCTCCCTTTCCAAATTGTCGGTCTTGTGTGAATATCTATCAAAATTTTTCTTATTTCAATTTGTTGCTCAGTGAATCCATTGATTCCGTTTGATTTTTAATTTTTAAAAAAATCAAAGGGGGTTTTGGCCTCCCAACCAAAAAAAATTTAGAAAGGGGATTTTTTCCCAGGGGCTCCTTGTGGGGGAGTTTTATAAGGCTAATCAAACTATTTTTATCTTTGGCGTTTCTCTTTTTAGCCAAACAGGCAGCTGCAATGTGACCCCTACGTTTACAGAAATTACAAATATAATTACTAAAGGGGCACTCCACCCGCCTATGCTCTGTAGACGTACACCCAAAACAACTAAAACCTCTATCAGTTTTGTTTTGTAGATTCTTCCCCTCTTCAATTCGCTTAGTCGAAGAAACTTTAACGTTACTTATTTCGACAGAAAGATCATTCAACCGAGTATTATCAATTCTTTCCTCATGAGCATGACACAGTTTCCTAATTTGAAGGAAAGTAATATCCTCTTTCTCTGAACATTCTTTAAGCACAACCGAACGATATACCTGATGAGACGACTTTTCTAGCGATAAAGCAGCTAAAAAGAATTTTAAATTTATCTAAATTAAGCTTCTCAAATTGGAATAAATCACCCAAAACATTAACTCTGTCAAAAAATCTCGTTTATTTTCGCCCCTTCTGGCGCTTTAAAATTTAATGCGTCATAACGACGTTGGAATAAAGTCTTATTATCCGAAAACTGTTCCTCTAAATGGTCCACTAACCTCTCAAAGCTAAGCGAACCTGGATCAACCGGCGATAAACGACTTGTCAGTCTCTGGTGTTCTAAATCTCCTAAAGCATTCAGGAGTAATTCAACTTTCACCTTATCGTCCCAATCTTTAGCTCCCACAGTGAATGTCAACTTGTGTCGTTGATACCATTCGGTAAAAGTAGAATTATTTGATGGGTCATAGTTGAACTTGCCCAAACGCTCAGCCAGCAAATTGAAATCCCTTGCCTTCGAGTTGGAAACCGTTTCGGCATGAACGATGGAAAGTCTCGCAATTTGCTCCATCAATTGTTGCTGTTGCTGCGCTTGATCTTTAATAAGCTGTTGCAAAATCTCCAGGTCAGACATCATGAATAATTAATACCGACTGCGCCAATTGCAATAAGTCAGAAGCATCAGTTTATAATTCAACATTTATTTGAAAAAACTAAACAAAAACAAACAAACATTATCACCAAGCAACACATCAAACACATCACACAACAGATATCTATGCAGAAACATCCCTCCCTCCAGCTAATTGTATCATGGCATTTTTAATATTAGTAGGTGACCTTTTCGTTAATAAAAGTCATTTATTGACAATAGGGTGAAGCAAACAATAGGGGTATCAAAAAAAAAAGAAAGAAAGAAAACCACAAAATAAAACCCTAAATTGAAACTTATACAAATTGATATGTTAATAATAACATTTCCTGGTTAGCATTGTGTACCTTTAAGCTTTCGACTTGTGGTTTGAGCGAGATTCCAAATTTGTGGTTGACAAAATAATATTATTAATTGAGATAAAAATTCGCTAATGTCCGTCTGTCTGTAGTTCACGCTCTATTTAGGCAACTCCCGTTTGAATTTTGAAATGAAATTTTTTATGCTTAAAGAGGACCTGCTAGGGAATACGGGAAAATTATTTTCATCCCGAAATTCCTATAACTTTTTGAATTATTAATTCCTAAAGATACAATTTCTCCCATAAGAAATGTTTAGAGAAATATTTATGTATTCATTGCATTTCTGTATTCTATGAATGTAAACAAGCAAGCACTGGATTGAAATAGTAATATTTTTTTCTTTTTTTTTCCATAATTAAGAAAAGCCCTCGGCATGGGGGGGGGGACAGCTCTATGGGAAGAATGTTTATAAGTTTTTAGTTGTCTGATATGTGGCTAGATGGCAATACTAGACTAGTTAAAAATTTATCCTGTAGAGTTCGTTCCATTCGCCAACAAAATAACATTGTTTGATGAGTTTAATAACAAATAAAAAAAAAAACATTATAAATTTGAATTAAATGAAATTGTAACGTGCCCTACTCAATTAATCACACGCAATTATTGCCCTTCGTATTTAATATGCCCTACGTGTTTAAAAAATGGGAAAGAAAGAAGTAAGTTCTTAATTTGCTGCTCTTATAATTAAATTTAATTGTAATTTTTTTACAATTTGCAATAAATTTTTTTAACACTAATTTCTCTTTTTTTCATTTATTGTTCATTTTCAAATAATTGTTTTAATCTTTTTTTTTATTTTATCATACCGATAAACATATATATTAATATCAAGAGCGGATACAGGGGGGGGGGTAAAGGGGGTAATTACCCCCTCCCCCGAGATTTGAAAAAAATACTTTTTTCGAAAATAAATTTATTTTTAATGAAAAATTTTAAAAATTAATACTTAAAAGTTGAATTTGTATTTATATTCTGGCAAACAAGTACAGAATGCGCCTTTAAATTACCGAAATAAAGAAAAAATTGCGTGCTGTGCGACCAGTCACACCGGATTATCCCCTTTCCCCCGAGAAACACCTCTGGATCCGCCCTTGATTAATATACAGAAAATATTGAATAAATATCAAAAATTCCAAACGGATTGGACGAGATTTTTCGTGTGCAACTATCACACCAGTATTTGAAACAAATTAAATTTTTCGTGCGCAGTTTTTTTTTTTTTTTTTTATTTAAGGTCTTTTTCGGCATCTAAGGCCATTTAGACCCCTTCCCTATTAAGTTCAAATGATTAGTAGCCAATTCAAATAAAATAAATTTTTCTCGCTTGAGACGGGAAGCGAACGCGGGACCTTAGGCACGAGAAGCTAATGTCTTCTCTCTGAGCCACGGGTCTCCCGCGCAAAATAATAGGTCGATACGCGTATAGAGGGCGCTAAACTTATAAACAATTTTTAACCTGGAGCTGTCCCATCTTGATTGTATTATCTGTGGCCCTCGGGGCTTGGCGTAGAGGTTAGCGTGCTAACCTCGTATACCAAACGTCGCTGGGTTCGGATCCCAGGCAGTCCGATGATTTTATTTAAGCCAATTGGATACCAAATGGCTTAAATAAGAATGCCTGGACCCCAAATAAATATATATTATTAAATGGACCCTGTTATGCAATGGTGTGTCAAAGACCAAAAAATTCAAAAATGAGTTAAGTACGGAATATTGTTTCAAATTCTATTTTTTTATGAAATATGTTTTAAAAAGAATTTATATTTAATGTTACTTGCACAATTAACAAAAAAAATTATATATAATCCAATGAAAACAAAAAACTTTATTGTTGATTTTTCTCAAAACTCGTTGTTTGGTCTTTGACACACCATTACATAACAGGGTCCAAATAACGGTTATCGTCAGAGTCTTTAATGGCCTAAGTTGCCGAAAAGACTGTGTGTATGAGTGTGTGAATGTGAGTGTTTAAAAAAAATATATATATATAATAAAATTTTGAATCAAATAAGTTTAAAGGCGGCCATACACGGCAGGTCCAAAATCCAAATTGGCCCGGCACCGATCCAAAACTCGCCGTGTATGGGGAAACCGAGTTGGCTCGGCGACCGTTGGTTGGCTCTGTTGGATTTCCATCCGAGCCAAAATCCACAGATCCAAGTCCACGAGCCTTGGATTTGTCCTCGCCGTGTATGGTAGTTCTCCGAGCCAAGCCAAAACTTGTGCAGCGTTGCCAGATTCATATTTATTTTTTTTAGATCCTTTTGATATTTTTTTTTAATTTTCTGAAGAGATTTTAATTAGGATAATTATTTAAATATTTTTTAAATCATTTTTTTTTAAATAAAATTTTGAAAAAGTACTAAAATTAAGATAATTATGAGTGACATGTCATTTGTTGGGGGAAGTTCAAATGATCATTCATCCCGCATTTTTCGGGGCAATTTTGCATTTTGATTCAATGACCCACAAAATGTCCTACATTTAATTTGTAACCGTTTCTTCACTTGTGTCTAAGATTTAAATAAAAATTTTCAATTTATAAAAATTATTTAAATTATTTATGATATGAAAGATGACATTATATTGGGATATTTTTATGCAATTTTTCATTTTGTTGTATTAAACGAAATTCTATTTCAAAAAAAGCCACAGATGTAACGAGCTACAAAAGGTTGTTTTTCCTTCTATAAAGGATTTAAATAAACATTTTTTATTTATTATTTATATGGTGACATATTTTCTGATATTTTTAAACAATTTTTTTGTCTTATTAAACAAAATCATTTAATAAATTCTATTTGTTTTTTCTTGTTGTATCTTCCTTATAAAAAATATATATATTTTTTTGGCATTTTTATTTTGTTGTATTAGGCACCGATTTGACAATTTACTAAGAGACTAACCTTTATTTACTCTTAAATGTCAAATTTCAAACGGGCCTGCTTGGCTCGGCCGTGTATGACCCCCTATTTTGGATCGGTCGAAAAATGGACTCGCACAAATTGGCTCGGTCTAAATGGATCTGCCGTGTATGGCCGCCTTAAGAGAGAGGTTCTTGAGAATATATTTATATTTATAAATCAAACTGTTAATTTCAAGCAAGACTTCAATTCCACAATTCGGTCATATCGAAATGTCCTTTAATAAATTTAATAAATTAATATTTCTGGATTATAAAATAGTTGAGTTAAATTGATCAAAAGGGTATTTATATGCTAATTGAAAATATTTCTTTCTTTCTTCCTTTATTTCTAATTATATAATATGATTTATTAATTCTGATTAAAAATAACTAAAATGATAAAAATCTATTATTTAACTGTATGTAAAAGAAATATTTTTCATTCACTCGCTCTCAGTCCATAATAACAACACTGGTTCTATTAATTTGGTCATTGGTTCTATTGCATTGGTAATAATTTCTCTGACCAATATGACCACGAGGATACATGATACATTGACAATGGCTTGGGTAAATGTTTTATATAATAATACTGTAATAAATTATGTAATGTGCAATTAAGAAGAATTCTGTGATCTATGTTTGATTTTATCTGTTGTATTTTAGCCCTGATGATGGTCCTATATGCGACCGAAACGTTGGCCCTGGCACTTTATATTTAATAATAAAAATTGAAACAAAAACTAGCTGCGTTGCTCATTAGAGAATTTCTGAACCTCAAATAAATCATATCAGCTATATACCTCAACTAAAAAAAAAATAAATAAATAATTAAGAAAATGCCTCGGACTTGATGTAGTTGGTAGCGCGCCCGACTTGTATACCAAGGGTCGAGGGTTCGGATCCCAGGCAGTCCGATGATTTTATTTAAGCCATTTGGCATCCAAATGGCTTAAATAGAAATGCCTGGACCCACAACAGAAATTATCATATAATAACGGTTATCGTAAAGTCTTATATGGCCTGATGCCGAAAAGACTGCGTTAATGTGTATGTGAGTGTGAGTGTAAATGAGAAAAAAAAAAATTTACATCTTGAATTCTAATATATCGGCGGAAACTAAATATATGTATGTCGACACGAAAAATCTGGTGTGACAAGCACCGAACACAACTTTCGATCAGGGGCGTATATAGAAATTTTTTTCGGGGGGGGGGCTGTTCTCAAAAGTTTTTCTGCGGAAAATTTTGTTTTTCGCGGAACCAAAATTTTTTCCCGTCCGCAAAAATACTTTACCTTTTTTTTTTTTTTTTTTTAGAGAAGCTAAATTTTTCCCGCCCGCGGAACCAAAATTTTTTTCATGTGCCGTTCGGGAAACATTTCACTCTTTTGCGGATCCTGGGATTTTCGTGCTCCGGGGCCGAGCAAACATTTCGGGGGGGGGGCGGTCCCCCTCGGCTCCCCCCCCCCCCCCTTATATACGCCCCTGTTTTCGATTTCCGAAGATAAGTGAAATTTGTGTGCTGTGCGACCAGTCACATCTTTTTTTTTTTTTTTTTTTTCATTTATTTGCCCTTTAGCCATAGGCCATCTGGCTACAAACACTGGTTACAAAATACTCATTCTACATTCTACAAACAAAACATTGTGTATACAATAATGACAAAAAATCAAAATAAAATTAATACCGAAACAAGGCAAAAAACAATGCAATATGAATACAATAATAAAACAATACTAATACAAAAACAAAACAATAAAAATACAATAACAATACAATATCAAAAATAGCAATGCAATAACAATACAAATACTAATACAATAACAATGCAATAATTTATCAATGACCTTTGGTTTTTTTTTTTGTTTTTTTTTTAATTTTTTATATTATAATTTTTGTTGCAGAAATATAATGTTGCAGTGAGTAGAGTGCAGTCCAGTGACGGCGCTAGCACATTCTCAGCGGGGGGCAGGAGTGGGGCAAGCTTACCAACAGGGGGGGCAGTCAATAATTATATAGGCTATATCAACAGAGAAACAAAAAAAAAATTGAATTAAATTCAAAACTTTATCTTTTTATTTTAATATCCGTGACGCTTCGATTACAACTGAAATATAATGGCGATTTTCAGTAACGGTGCGAGAATAGCCTAATCAATTTGAACTACTATCGAGGGAGAGGTAGAAGAAAAGTCTATATAACAAAGTTCGGCTTGTTTATGAACTTCAGAATTTTCATGCTTTTTTAAGCCTTCAGCACTGTTTGTTTTTTTCCAATTTCAATATCCTAATTTCACAAAAACTGTTTTGCCATCATTTTTTGTATGAAAAAAAAATGGCATAAAAAGCAATATGTAGAGTCTTGTTAACACAAGCTTATACTATATTCAAGCCATTTGTAAATGTCATGCCTACCAGCCAGTGCCGGATTACCCATTAGGCGAATTAGACAATCGCCTATGGGCCCCTCGCTTTTTAGGGGCCCCGCAAAATTAGATTTGTTCTTTTTTTTTAAGTTTTTTTCGGCATCTGAAGCGGTTTAGACCCTTTTTATTTAAATTGGCAGCCAATTGAATTGAAATAAATTTTTGTCAACAATACTTTTCTTTATATATTTCAATATAGGTAAGAGAAAGTAAAGATAGTTTGAAGTCAAGGAACAAGAAGTTGTCACGTTAAAAAGCCACCGGCTGTGTAGAAGACACATCCAACACCAAATTTTTTTTCATTGTAATAAAAAGCGTAAATTAAATTTTTTTTTAGAAAAGTGAATAAAAATTGAGAATTTTTTTTAATTTGAGAGAAAACATTTTTATTTTTAAATCATTTATTTTATAAAAATAATAAGTTTATATATATATCATCCCATGACTGGTTTCGAGCTGATTGGGGGGGCATCCGGGGGGCAGAAGTCCTTGCCAGGGGGGCGGTTGCCCCCCTAGCCCCCCGTAGCGCCGTCACTGGTGCAGTCACATCTTATTTCAAAATGTTTTGATGCCATAACAATTGGAAAGTCGCCTCCCTTTTGCCAAAAAAAATGCGACCTTGATCTCTATAGAGTTGGTTCATATTCTTTATTCAGGGTCATCCTCTTCGTCTTCTTCCTTCTATATATTCTCTAATAAAAAAATATAATATTCGTTTTCGGCAATGGCCGACTTGTAATTTAATTTTCTTTTTTTCCAAAAAAAAAGAAAAAAGAAAGAGATAGAGAAGAATGATTAACAAGCACGCCAACGATCGTACAAACGAGTTGCCGCCCGTCCCGCCCCGGTCTGATCACGCAACGCAAGAGACGGACGGACGGCGAGATCAGCAGATTTGTTTTTAAGCCCTCGAGCATCTTCCTAACGAGGATTATATAAATACACATAATGGAGAGAGACAAGAAGAGATCATTTCTAATGAATTACTATTTATTATAAACATTGGGGGGGGGGACTCCCGTGAGGCACGCGAACTCTCATCGGCGTTAACTGGATAATTAGCCATCCAATCTATATGTTTATAAGTTTATGAAGCTTGGAAAATCGAATTTATAATTATCATATTTAACTCTTGAGTTAGTAACCGAACTTTTTTTTTTTTTTTTTTTTGATTCCTTTAAAACAAACATTCGATTTATAATTAGAGATTTTTTTTTTCTGCTTAATTATAGATAGAATAAAAAAACAAGAGATTACATGTTTCATCCAGAGGAAAAATACTAACAAGGGGGAGTGCATAGCCTACCTGTCACCGATTTGTATGTGTAGTAATTAATGAAAAACAAATTCTGTTAAAGCGAGAGAATGCGCTACTCAACCGTTCGTCAAAAAAAAAAAAAAAAAAAATGTTAAAGATTTTGCCAGAATGCCTTAAGCCGTTGCTAACAACAGGGCCGGATCTAGGGGGGTGGCAGTGGGTGCATGTGCCCCGGGCGGCAGATATCAGGGGGCGGCAATTAAAGAAAGATTTACTAAAAAAAAAAGGTAAAATAATATGAATTTTGTATAGAAAATTTTAAGGAGGGGGCGGCAAATTTAATTTTGCCCCCCCCCTAAAAAATCTCCTAGTTCCGGCCCTGGCTAACAATTTTAAATAAGAATGCCTGGACCCCCAATAGATATTAAGCCTCTGTGGCTAGATTAGTAGCGTTTATTCTTTGTAAACATGAAATCTCGAGTTCGAATCTCGTCGTGTGCAACTATTTTTTTTTTTTTTGTGTAATTTATTTATTTATTTTTTTTTTTTGATTTCTTATTTATAGAATATTTTTTAATATTAATAAATAAATAAAAAGTTTTTTCAATTATTGACTTTTATTTTTAACATGTTCCATAATATTTCTTTATATTATATTAGCCGCGCCGCCCGCCTGCGGCGGTCTTCCCCCCTGGACGCCCCTCGCCTTTTCTTAATTATAAAAATAATTTTTTTTAACCCTTTGCGGCTACAGAAGCCATTTAGGGGTTATTTCTTTATTCGTATAATTTTTTAAATACAAGTACCGATGGCTACCAGGGGGCGTTCCACGCGCTGATTGCTCGGGGTCACCAATCCAGAACTTTCGCCGCGCTCGGCATCACTTAACCGCAACGATTGTGGTGACTGTTGCTCTTCTTCGTTGCCAGAAAAAGAAAATTATTACTACGTATTCCAATCCAGTGCCTGCTTGAGGATTTGTTTACATCCAAAGAATACATAAATATTTCTCTATACATTTCCTATGGGAGAAATCGTAACTTTAGGAATTAATAACTCAAAAAGTTATAAGAATTCCGGGACCTGAGTATTTTTTTTTTCTCTACTCTCCATAACGTCTTCTATAAGACTGCAAAATTACTTTTCAAAATTCCAACTTTGCACTCGCCTTGTAAGAGAACGTTTTGTACCTTGAAGATAGGCAACCAATATGCCTCCTATTATCAATGATGTATCTATGCAAAAGGGGAACAAACTCAACGTGATAATTCTCTCTCCTTAATTGTTCTCTTATTTGCTGCTTTGGCGTCTATTTTCTTATTTTTTTTTTTTTAATATCAATAAATATAATTAGGCCTATATTGGGTTAAAGATTCAAAAATAAAATCTATGTCCGGAAACTTCTTTCACCAGCTGCCCATCCATCACTATTATTCTGAGAGAAGTTATTAAATCAGCATAACAATAAAGCCCTTTGTTTCCGAAGAAAATAGCATTTCGGACGAAATTTTATTTGTCCGTCTTAGAACCATATTGGCTTTATTTAATTGAGGCACAAAGTGTCTTTCGAAGCTACGTATACTAATTGAGTACCGTAAAAACTTAAAAAATAATAAAAATAGGAAGCCTGGCAAGAAGATAACCAACGTCCAAAAACCCTGTTGAAAATCGGAATTGGTAACCATTGAGAAGCGAATGCTGTGGAATGTCCTGCCGGAAGCCATCGATACTTAAGAATTTCAAGTATTTCTAAAGTGAATTCTTTCAAGAAAGGCATAGCAGCAAATCTTTGTAGCTTTTTAATTTGATTGGCAT
>JAKCPI010004697.1:0-29285 GCA_023213315.1 Euborellia annulipes
TTTACAATTAGAGGTTGAGGGAGGTCAAAAATGGCCTGACCCGATTAGGGTGGGCCCTTGCACCCACCCATCCCAAAAGTTGAAATGACGTCACTGTTCTTTAAGTAAATAACTCAATGGGTCGTTTTGATAACTTACCTTTTAATGTTGGGGTAGGTAAGTTATCAAAACGACCCATAGAATTAAAATACGTTTTAAAACAACAAATAGAAAAGAAATGAAATTGCAGATTGAAAGAATTAAATAACATTTACTTAGTATTTGCTATATTTGAATATAACTGACAATGATTTTGATATTACGCACCACTCCTAGTGCCGGATTATCCGAAGCCTCCATGTTGCTTAATCCGGCACTGACAACACCGAAATTATTTACGCAAGTAACGATACAAACACTTTATAAATTTAAAACAATTTATCATATAATAAAAAAAAATGAAATTTTGTCACTGGCATTTATACAATCAGCTCATATATAAATATGTTAAAAAAAAAAAATTATTTTTAAGTTGTTATAATCAGAGGCGGATTTGAGGAGACACTGTACTGTGTTTATTTGGCAAGTGAAGCGATCGCGTCCCCCCTCCCCCCCAGGGAATCCGGCCCAGATTGATTATTATTATATTAATGCTTTATTTATTTTGTTTTATATATAAAAATTAAAAAAAAAAAACTTTGGGATGGCTATAGAAGCGAGATCTTTACATGTAATCTGCCCTATATATGTAAAAAATAAAATAAAATTCAATGAATGAGGATGCCTCAAATGAAAAAAATATTTTTTTCGAGACGTTTCGGTATCTTTTTATTCATCAGTCTCTTGTCCTGAAGATGGAAGAAGAATTTCCCCTACATTTTAGAAAATATTTTTTTTTTACCTTAAATTCGTAAACAGAAAAAGTGAGAATCGACCTACGTGTGGGTGTTTTAACAATCTAACAATTAAGATGTCCAGTAGACTGAGGAGTTAAAACACCCACGGGGGAATGCGAGTTCGACTCTTTTGAGTTTGACGAGGGAATAATTCGATTTGTGATGTTAATATTGTTAATTTTCTTAATCGGCCCCGCCGATCGTGTCAACTTGAACATCATAAATCGAATTATGTCATGACAAAGGCCGAAACGTCCCAAAAAAAAATCTTTAGTGAAAGGAGTAGAAATCAGTATCCTCTAACAAACTTGGTGGTTAAATTAGATAAATGTCATCATCAGTCACGCAGAACACAAATTAAAAAATATATATATATAACAAATTTACAAATAATACAAAAAATAGATGATTAAACAAAATATTTTTAACAAAATTAACCGTACAGTCTGAGTGCAAAGTTAAGTTCCACTCGGATTTTACTTTTTTTTTTATATGAGAACTGTTCCAGTTTAATTAAAAAAAAAAAAAAACTCTTATTCAGGTATATTATCTAAAAACAGACGTTAAAATTTAAAATAAACAAATTGGTGTTAAAAAGTAATGTAAAAAGTAAAAACCTCCTAAAAAAAGATTCTCTAAACATGTTGCTTTAATTAGCTATCAAAATCATAACCTTACTTTTTAGGTTAAGGACGCCATTTTTATTTTAAATAAGACGTTAAAATATTAAAGGCACCCCCTAGACATTGACAATAATTTTTATCACTATTTATTTACTAAATGTTAACACTTTGGCTTTCAAAGTTTTGTTTACAGAATAGCTATTTGAGGCAAGGAAGTGTTAAAATGTTGTTTACGAAGATGTTTTTGGTTGTAGAAATAAAAGTTAACTTTTAACATCTGTAAACAACATTAATTCATTTTAACACTTCCTTGCCTCAAATAGCTATACTGTAAACAAAAAGCGTTAACATTTAGTAAATAGTGTTAAAAATTGATTCCCTAGGGGGGTGTCTTTAATATTTTAACGTCGTATTTAAAATAAAAATGGCGTCCTTAACCTAAAAAGTAAGGTTATGATTTTGATAACTTTGAAATAAAAGTAATATGTTAACGTCGCTGTTAAAACTTTGTTTAGAGAATAGCATTTTTTTTAACTCTGTTTTTACATTACTTTTTAAAACCCATTTGTTGATTTTAAATTTTAACGTCTGTTTTTAAAGAATAGACCTGATTTTGTTTATAAATTAATAAAATATGAATCAGAGAGATAAATAATTTTAAACAACGACCTCTCCTTGAGACAAAACAAAAGAAGATTTTTATTAAAAATAGAAAAAAATATTTGACATTTCGATTTAACTTTGGCACTCACTATCATTTAAATATGGATGTTAAGAGAACGTTGTGAGATGTGCGGTTAGTCCTACCAGATTAATTTTGTTAAGACTTGCATATATTATTTGTAACTTCTGATTTTTGACTGAATCTCCTTGACAACCAGCCAGTTAGATCTTAAAATATAGGGCCTCTTAGATGAATTTTCTCCTTCATAATAAGGCGAGGGGGGGGGGGGAGTTAACCTTCTTCAGAACTATAAGAAGGTGTATCGAAACAACGGCAAGCATTAATATAATAAAAAAATAAAATAAATAGAGTCTCTCTCCTTGTATTTGTTTATTCACCAAAGGAATGTCAGAGAAGTTTGTTATTTATATTAACACACTGATCAGAGTTCTTTTTTTTTTTTTTTAGAGACTAGTAGATGTTTATTTTGTTTTTTGTTCGCATATGATCATCGCCAGCCAAGCGTTGTCGGCGGTTGAGGTCGTGGATGCGTTCCTGACGTTGATGATCCCGGATGTTCCCGTCGCCACCATTGAGTGCCACTTCGGGACACTTCTAGCGGTTCAACTCTGTAACAATCAAGAATACGTTTTTATTATTAAATCTCTCTCTCTCTCATTCCGTTATAAAATTGAATATATTTCATTAATTATATGTGAGCTCTCGGGCTTGGCGTAGTTAGTAGCTTGTATACCAAGAGTAGCGGGTTCGGATCCCAGGCAGTCCGATGATCTTATTTTAAGAATACCTGGACCCCAAATACTATATATATATTCAAATAACGGTCTGAAGAAAATATTCTCATATATATTACATATGGGTGAAATGAGTAATGAAAGATGGCCAAAAGTCTGTCTTCAAGAAATAATAAGAGTCAATGTGATGTGGAGGACAGCAGCCAGGTAGGTAGCCTCTATTTAATAAAACAGACTCCTTTAAACAAAACGTTTCGGCCAAATTTATTGCGCCATCTTCAGTTGTTAAAGAGTCTTATAGGAAAATAGAATTGCCATATGAGATTTTTTCCATAAGCGAACAGTTGAAAAAATTGCCTATGTATTACAAAATCACTTTTTCGAAATTTTTCTTCACTGTAACATCAGACATGATTATAATTATATTTGCATTGTTGTAATGCATAGGCAATTTTTTCAACTGTTCGCTTATGGAAAAAATCTCATATGACAATTCTATTTTCCTATAAGACTCTTCAAGGCGGGGCAGGAGCGAAGGTGTTTGCATGTTTTTCCCGTTAAGATGGCGTTGTGTGTCATAAAAAAAATACGCCCAAAATCTCAAGTAATTCAAAAATTTGCCATGAGATGTCAGAATGGTAGCTAATAATATTTAATGCATTTGGTTGATTTTCATTGATCTTTTAACAATAAATACTTTATAAATGTTATTATATATTATCTATCTTTTATAAAAGCATAAAAATATATAAATATAGGCTAATTCTATATCGGCTGTAAGACTAGCCTGCCATCTATTGCAAGAATGATGAACTAATTTGACAGATGAATTTTAAATAAATCATCTAAGCTTATTTTAAAAATTTCTTAATTAATATGTGATTAATAATAACAATAAATTCATTTTTAAATTTAAAAAAATTAAAGATTATTGGGACAGATTGTTTTTTGTGTTTGCTTGATACCAAAAAAATTAATTACGATAATTTTTTAATAAGTCATTAAAAAAATTATAGCTCGATGTCACAATAATCTCTTACGAATTTAATTTATTTAAAAAAAAAAAGCTTTTCTTTATTTTATTTAAATTGTATTGTATTAAATGGATTTGTATTTGTATTAAATTAAACAAAATTTGTTGTTTTTTTTTCTCGTATCGTAATAATTTCAGAAGAAATATGCTTTTATTTAGAATGTGTTAATACCTATAGGGTTCATGATAGATTGCGGATGAGGCAGCAGTTGACGGGGGCGCCATCAGGAGTCCTCCATGGTGCACCTGAGAGGATGATTGATGTCTTTGGTTGTCGATCGCTGTCGTATGGTGCGCCAATTGGGCCAACAATGGTTTCCTTGCCATCTCCTGTTCAAAAAAAAAAAAAAAACATTTCAAAACTTGTATAATCTTTATTCAATCAATGTATATATACACTGTTAAAAAACTTCCAGAAAACTTCCTATACAAGTTTAGGAACTCTTTCATAAATTGTTTATGAATATATATGAGAAAGTTCAATTTGTTGCCAACCTAACAAATTTCTTGTATATTTTAAAATTAATTATTTTGGTAAAAATTGTTAATTTTAATTTTAATTTTTATAGCTATTTAGTTGAATTACTTTATAAAAATTATTTAATTAGTATGACTTCATAAATATTTAAATAGTTTAGAGCGCGAATTTCAAACCAGAATTTAATAAATTTAGATTTGTGAAATAAATTTTAAAAGAATAATTTCAAGTTTCCTTAAAATAATTATAAAATAATATTAATAAAAATTCCTTGAGGTAGTCGAGTTATTTGAGAACGTTTAGACCAGTGATTCTCAACTTGTCGCGGTACACTTTTAACGATTTCAAAATTTGGCGGCACACAAAGAAAAAGATAAGTTTAAAAGTTGGTAATTTGTTCATAAACTTTTATATTAATTTTATTTCATATCCTGGATATATTAATATTAAATCACCCAAGTATATGAAAAATGATTGAAAATTCATATTTTTTTTTTTTACAGTACCTGTAGAGGTATGGGGCGATTGTTGGCGGCATTTCTGTGATGTCCTGTTCCACTGACGGAGTTTGCACCTCCGATACCGCCACAACCACCGCATCCGCCTCCACCTCTCGCGATCATTCTGCGATCTTTCTGGTTCTTTCGTACGCAACATTGTACGCCGAGTAAGAGAGTGCAAACAAGTGTAAGTAGTGTGCCGATGTAGACAAATACATGTATTTCTCCTGTAATTGCCGCTGCTCCTCGGGCTGTATTGCGCAATACTATGCCGGCAATCACAAGTGAGATTCCAGTCAATATTCCCACCACGAAAATCACCTAATAAACAGAAACAAATACAACAAGATTAGTTAAGATGAGAGTTGAGAAGTCATAGTGCTTTTGATCTTAAAATGTTCAGGAAATTATGCTCTACAATAAAATATCAATAACTCAATTTGTGGAATTTCCAACAAGAGGTTCCGCATCACATATGTAAATAGATCCTGCTCTTTTTGCTACGATATCCTCAATTTCTTTATCTTTATTTTCCTTTCAGCAGTAGAGGCATTTAGGGGTTTAGTGTACATGTCAATATATTGAGATTGTAATATGGTCCACCACAGATGTGTCGGCCAAATAAATTGAATAACCATTTTTTTATAAATGTGTTTAAATTAAATGAATTAAGAGTCAATATTTTAGAAAATATAAATCATCCAAATAATTTCTAATTTATAGAAATTATTTATTAAAGTGAAATATATTGATATTAGAATATAATATAATTTAATTGAAAGAGAAGAGTGGGGATTGAAGGAGGGAGAGAGGTGGAGGAGAGGGTAGGAAGCCAAGGGAGCATAGACGCCTGGGAGCTCGAGAAAGAAGGGTTGAAGCTGAAGAAGTGCGACAATTTTCTTGTTTTGCCCGACCTCTGTTACACTTGGATGGTCCATTTCATGCTGATCAGCTCATTTTTGTTCATCTTCTGCGGATGCAGCGAACTGGAAGACAGCTAAGTTCCCATCATCTTTCTAATCCCTTCCTCATTGATAGTGCTAGCTACTTTTAATAATAGGCCTACGACGTTAATAATACTACTTTGATAATATACTACTAGTAATTAAATTTCAAAAAAGCGCTAAAAAAAAAACTCTAAAAACTATTGAAATATAAAATAATAAATATTTACAAAAATACAACTAGAAACATTTTAAATAATAATTAATGGTGATTGATAATCACAAAAGAGATCTCAAGTTAATTAATTTCAACTCAATATAAAATAAGTCCATTTGTATTGGAAAATTATAAAATTTAGTTTTTAAGTTGGTTTGAATCCTATTACTATTACCTTTCATTTTCTTTAAAAATTTACTTAATTACATTCAATAAAAATAAGACGAAGCAGATAGACTCTATTTTATGCAACAATAAATCTTGACTTATAAAAAATTCATTCAACGCTCTCTTTTTTTTGCCCCAAATTATTATCAATTAGTTTTAAGTTCTCTCTTTCAGGGGCCAAGTTTCCTCGATTATCGAGAAGTACGTTTATTTGGGTAATAATAAAAAAAAAAAACTGTTGCATTACCATTTGAGCGTAACAAGATATTTGATAAGAATGCCTATATCGAAGGCTACTTTGGGACGTTCCCCAAGCTGATTCTCCAAGGCTCGTTCTTGACATTTTTTTTTTCTTTATCTCGAAGCTCTTAATCAAAATTGGCCAAAGAGTAGGTACTAGTACTTTACTGATGCACTTTTTCAGTTTTTTTTTTTTCGATTTTCTCAAAATTCGTTCCAACGATTTTGTTTAAAATTCAAAAATCAATTATTTTTTTAGATTCTCTTTAAAATGTATATTCTCATTTTGCGATTGCAATCTTCTGAAGCACACTTTACACAAAAAATCTGGTGTGACAAGCACATAACCCAACTTTCGATTACTGAAGGTAAGAGAAAGTTGTGTGCTGTGCGATCAGTCACACCAGATTTTTTAATTATGTAGAAACAACCACAGGGAATAATGTTTAAATATTTCGGCCTCCATTTTAATCAGAAATTTATTACAGAAAGACGATTTGCAATGCGCATTTTTTATCAGTTACGACCTCTAAAGGGTCATCCTCAGGTCAGATCTTAGTTTCAGGTATTCATATGAGATAATAAACAAACACTCAAGTTTTAGGCACACTTTTTTTTGCAATTATAAACGAGACTGTCATGTACATACTTATTCTTATTTTAGTTTTTTTTATTATGAAGATACGAAAGCGCAATTGTTATGTATCTCAATTTTATATTTTCAAATTTGTTATTAGTTGTTAAAAACAAATATTGTTTTGTAAATTTTATTATTCTTCATAAAACGAATCCTTTATATTTTTAAGGGCAATAGGCAGTTGGCTAATGGGATATTCTTTTTTTCCTAATCTGACCTGAGGATGATAACCCTTTAGAAGTCGAAACTGATAAAAAATTCGCATTGTCAATCGTCCTTCTGTAATTAAAGATCTGATTACAGTGGCATCATTTGGGGGAGGGGGAGGGGCAGGGAGAGCACTTGCCTTTTCCTGTTTACCACTCGCTCATTGGCCAGATACAGAGGAATTGGAGTCAGTGAGGGAAATTTAAAATTTTCAAACGGCGAGCAAGAATAAATTTGATGCATTTGGCAAGTGTGAAATCCCGAGGAGGCTGACTTTGCCACTTGTTATTAAAATAAAAGAAATCTTTTTGTAAATGCAACTGAAGGGCTACGAAGGCATTTTGGTTAAGGCTCTAATCCTAGGGCGCAGAAATGATATACATCTTAATGATTTGTATGAAACGAAATATTCATTTTTTTATTTAAAAACATTCACACTTTTTTCCCATTCACATTCACACAGTTTTTTCGGCAACTCAGGCCATATAAGGCTTTTACGATATCTGTTATTATTTGGTATTTAAATGGCTTAAATAAAATCATCGGACTGCCTGGGGTCCAAACCCGCGACTTTTGGTATGCGAGGCTAGCACGCTACCAACTACACCAAGCTCGAGGGCGGAAAAAATTTAATATTGACAAAACCTGGTCGGATTGTATATAGGCTTAATTCCCAATAAAGTTTTATTGTCAGATATCTCCAGAAAATAATTTTACCTGAAGGCAGTATTGACAGAACTTGTCGCAGGCGGCACATTGTCCAGGACATCCGCCCTGTCCTCCGAAGGGGATTCCTTGTGACGACGCAGGCGTCGCAGGACGCATCAACCCTAACAAACATACAAACAAAATGAGATAGCACCTACAATTATGGACAAAACCTTTTAACTTACTTCTATATGCGAACATTTCACAATCTCTACACCGTAGCAAGAATCCAACGCAAATACTAAAATTATTATTTTATTTAAATCAATAAAAATAGGTAATTCATTTTTGTTTTCTTAGATAAAAGGATTAAATCTAATTTCTTAAAATTAAATTAAATTTCGTGTTTGTGAATTTTTTTTAATATTAAATATTTATTAACTAGGTAGTTAGAGCTTTTTTTTTTTTGAAAAAGATGGAATCTTTTCAATCAACGCTCAAATAGAATGTGAATAAGCCAGTCAATATATCGTTTAGGGGGGTTCAGGAGCGACGTCTAAACGTACTTAAAAAAAAAAACTAGACTATTATAAGGAATTTTTCAATGCGGATTTTTTTTAATGAATTAAATTCATAAGAGATTATTGGGACATAGAGCTATAATTTTTCTAATGACTTATTAAGAAATTATCGTAATTAATTTTTTGTTATCAAGCAAATACAAAAAAAAACAATCTGTCCCAATAATCTTTAATTTTTTTTAAATTTAAAAATGAATTTATTGTTATTATTAATCACATATTAATTAAGAAATTTTTGAAATAAGCTTAGATGATTTATTTACAAATCAACTGTCAAGTTAGTTCAGCATTCTTGCAATAGATGGCAGGCTAGTCTAACAGCTGATGTATTAATATATGGGGCGTTCGACGCCAACTCGACCACTTTTGAACCCGACCATTTTTGATTTGACTGAAACTTTGTCATCTTTTTATACCCTATTGAAAACGTGTCTGAGATTTTTTTCAAATTTTTCGACCCAGCCAAAAAAAAGTTATAGCATTTTCAAAAAACATCGACTTTTTTTTAAATAACCGTAAAACTGTCAAAAATTAACTTATCGGGACGTTTTTTTTTTTTTGAAATTTTTGTCTTTAAATGTACTTTTCAGAAATAAATATGACAAAATATTACAGATTCATTTTGAACGTTTTTTTTTTTTTGACATTTTCGGAAAAAAACAAAAATTTCGGGATGAACGACACTTTTTTTTATTTTTTTTTTTTAATAAAAAACTTGGATTTTTCTACAAATGCTCTAAAATTTTCAGATTGAGATTATTTCGCATTCTATTTTTTTTTTTAATTGGAATTTTTTTTTCTCCGCTTATTTATCATGACGGTGCTCTTAAATTCTTCCAGGATTAACCGAGATTATAGAAAATTGAATAATAATAATAATAATAATAGTTAGAGGTGATAAAAATCGAGAAAATTCCATTTATCCTGCAAAAATTAGAAATTAATTGTGTATTCAACTACTGAAGAATTTGAAGCGTCAAGTAAAAGCTTAGAAATCCGATTTTCAAAAACTAAACCTATCCTCGGTACTCAAAACGTGCATTCTGTTATACTGGGTATAAATGATTGTCTTTTGTAAAAGATTATTCAAATTCTACTAACAAGGGGAGTGCATAGCCTTGATAACACCGATTTGAACGAAAATTTTTTTATGTGTAGTACTTGATGAAAGACAAATTCTGTTAAAGCGAGAGAACGCGCTTCTCAACGGTTCGTCTAAAAAAAAATGTTAAAGATTTTGCCTGCATGCCTTAAGCCGTTGCTAACAATAACATTTACAAAAGTCGCGATGGCTAGATCGGTAGAGCGCATTCTTTGTAAACAAAAATCCCGAGTTCGAAATTCGCCTTGTGCAACTATTTTTTTTTTTTGTGTGATTCATTTCTTTTTTTTTTTTTTTTTTTGTTTCAGAATATTTTTTAATATTAATAAATAAATAAAAAGTTTTTTTTTAATTATTGGCATTTAATTTTCAACATGTTCCATATATTTAAAGAAAATTCGAATGCTTTCTGTCAAAAATTTAATATAAGGAAATATTTAATATTATACTAGAAATATATTACTATTTATTGAACATAAAAAAAATTTATTCCTGTAGACGTTTTGAAAACGCCCTGTGCGTGCAAAAATGCTGTATTTAATAGATGTACAATTTATGTTTTCATTGCTTTTATGATCAATATCACCCAGCATCTTGCAAAGGCGCTACAGATTCCGCTAATTATAATTTCAAGTTTTTAATATGTAACGTTGTTGTAAGAGTCTGTATGCTATACATATTTCTTTGATTTATTTTCGCTCTTTATATTTTTTGGCCTTTATGTATTATTTACAATTAATGCTAATATGTTAATTGTAAATTTATTTATGTGTTCAATAAATAGTAATATATTTCTAGTATAATATTAAATAATTCCTTATACTGTATTATATTTTTGACAGAAAGCATTCGAATTTTCTTTAAATATATGGAACATGTTGAAAATTAAATGCTAATAATTAAAAAAAAACTTTTTATTTATTTATTACTATTAAAAAATGTTCTGAAACAAAAAAAAAAAAAAATAGTTGCACAAGGCGAATTTCGAACTCGGGATTTTTGTTTACAAAGAATGCGCTCTACCGATCTACCCATCGCGACTTTTGTAAATGTTATTGTTAGCAACGGCTTAAGGCATGCAGGCAAAATCTTTAACATTTTTTTTTTAGACGAACCGTTGAGAAGCGCGTTCTCTCGCTTTAACAGAATTTGTCTTTCATCAAGTACTACACATAAAAAAATTTTCGTTCAAATCGGTGTTATCAAGGCTATGCACTCCCCTTGTAAATCAAAAACATGTAAATTTTTTAAACAATTAAAAAAATAAAGTTTTATTGTTTAATTTGATTGTACTTTTTTAGGGTCTTTTTCGGCATCTAAGGCCATTAAGACCCTATCCCTATTTATTTCAAATGATTTGTGGTCAATTCAAATGAAATAAATTTTTCTCGCTTGGGACGGGAATCGACCATCACCTCTAACTATTATTATTATTATTTTTCTTCAATTTTTTTGAATCTCGGTTAATCCTGGAAGAATTTAAGAACACCGTCATGATAAATAAGCTGAGAAAAAAAAATTTTTCAATTCAAAAAAAAAAAATAGAATGCGAAATAATCCCACTCTGAAATTTTCAGAGCATTTGTAGAAAAAATCAGTTTTTTTATAAAAAAAAATCTGGTGTGACTGGCGCACAGCACACAACTTTCTCTTACCCTTCGGTAAGTCAAAAAAAACGTTCAAGATGAATCTGTAAAATTTTGTCATATTTATTTCTGAAAAGTACATTTAAAGACAAAAATTTCAAAAAAAAAATCGTCCCGATAAGTTAATTTTTGACAGTTTTACGGTTATTTAAAAAAAAAAAGTCGATATTTTTTGAAAATGCTATAACTTTTTTTTGGCTGGGTCGAAAAATCTGAAAAAATTCTCAAACACGTTTTCAATAGGGTATAAAAAGATGATAAAGTTTCAGCCAAATCAAAAATGGTCGGGTTCAAAAGTGGTCGAGTTGGCGTGGAATGCCCCATATATATTTATGGCTACACGCTGATTTCTCAA
Source organism: Euborellia annulipes (assembly GCA_023213315.1). Taxonomy (NCBI): domain Eukaryota; kingdom Metazoa; phylum Arthropoda; class Insecta; order Dermaptera; family Anisolabididae; genus Euborellia; species Euborellia annulipes. The sequence goes on from JAKCPI010004697.1 coordinate 11,674, forward strand.
AGACACCCAGCCGAGGTTTCGCCCCGCTTAGCACTGCTTAACCACTTGGTGGGTGTTGCTCTAACCCGTTGCCAAGTCCCCCAACCACTTGTTGTCTATATTCCCTCACTTTATTTATTTCTGTGCTTTTTATTCTGTGATAGCTCGTAATTATTTCAACTTAGCTGATTCGTTTCATTCAATTAAGAATAGAGTTCGACCCGGCGATGGTTTTCTAATTTATTTTTAGAAATAAAATTCCAGCTAAAGGTCAAATTCACCTAGTCAAACTATCCAGCTATTTTCAGATGTTATTTAGATTTAAAAAAAAAAAAAAAAAAAAAATACAGGAACAAATCAATTGCATGCATGGACCTTTTTTGTTTGGAGATCATTTCTGTTAAGGCGGGGCAGGAACGAAGGTGTTACGCATGTTTTTCCCGATAAGATGGCGTTGTGTGTCATTAAAAGTATGCCCAAAAAATAAAGTAATTCAAAAATTGGCCCAGAGATGTCAGCATGGTAGCTAATAATATTTAATGCATTTGGTTGATTTTCATGATCTTTTAACAATAAAGGGACTTTGTTGTTAGCAACCGTGTTTGCATAACAAATTATTTTCGCTGCATTTTATTTTAATCATTTTTGTTGATAAGTGAACAAATTAGAGGATAATTTGTTTTATTTTGCTCATTTAAATTAATAATCAACCAAGTGAAGTAAAATTTTAAAAACCCTCTCGCGAGAAATGGGCAAAATGCGCCCAGGAGCCACACGTAAGAAATCACAACAGCAATACGTGAAACCATCAACATCAAAACAAACACAAGAGGTACAGGAAAAACCAAAAAAGAAAATTACATCGACTCCAAAGGATGTCCCTGCAGGCGGGTCCACATCTTCGGATGAAAGAGGAAGCAAGGCAAGTAAACGTCGACGATTTGTTAATAATGTCTCTCCAACTAGATCATATTATTCGGATGATAACGAAAGTTTATCAACCGTTAGTCAATTTGAGTCTCCCAGAGCAGTTAATTTGCAAAAGAATAGAACAGAAAAAGAAATGAAGTCTGAAGACGGTTATCAGGCAGCCCAAACTGAACCAGTCAAATTCAAAAAGCCGCCCCCTATAGTTATTGTTGATAAAGTAGAAAGAGCTAATATTTTCTTTAAAAGTTTAAGAAATTCTCTATCTAGTAACTTAGAAATTAAATGTGTGTCAAATAAAGATAGTTTAGAAAAAATTTACCTATATACTCAAAATGTTAACGATTTTAAAATCACATTGAACATTTTAAAAGAGTCGAATATCCAATACTACACATATGGATTGAAAGAGGAAATTTCCTTAAAACTAATTTTAAAAGGCCTTCATTCTTCAACCACTACAGGGGAAATTAATGAAGAATTGACCGATCTAGGATATCATCCGAATAATATAGTCCAGTTCAACAAAAAAGGAACTGAAATAAAAATTCCAGTCTTCTTACTAACATTTCCTCCCAAGAGTGAGGTAAAAGAAATTTTCAACATCAAAGTTTTATGCTACACTAGAGTGCTTTGGGAAAAATACAAAAACTCCTCTAGAATCACGCAATGTTTCCGTTGTCAAAGTTTTAATCATGTTAGTATTAATTGCAACGTCAATGAAAAATGCCGGCGGTGCGCTGCACAGCACTCAACAAAAGCATGTCCCATGTCAGATGTAGATCCTCTCAAGTGTGCAAATTGCGGATTGGACCACGCTGCCAACGATCCGAAATGCCAAATTTTTAAAAATTCTCAGGTCACTCGAACAATTTCAGTAAATAAGGTCAAACTATCTCCTAATATGGATTCTCTAAAAGAATTTCCTAGATTAGATACACAAAACAATGCCAAGATAGCCGAAACGAGTAAAACTGAGGGAGGTCCATCAGTCAAAAATATAAAAAGTTATTCACAAAGTTTGACTCAACCCCTTGACACAAACGTTAGTGAAATAATAAAGCTCGTAAACAGCCCGGAGATAAAAAATATTTTGGGGAAGCTTATCCACCTGCTTAGACTGCTCGCACAAGCAAAAGATAAGCAGGAGAGAATTAACATACTCCTGGAGGAGGGGTTATCCCTATTTACATAATGGATAGGATACCCGAATTAAACCTAATAAATTGGAATGCCAACGGCCTCCGTTACAAAATAGCAGAACTCATACACTTTTTAAAAACACACAATGCCCACATCATAACCATAACAGAGACTCGGCTCTCATCCAGCGTTAACGTTTGGCTACCTGGATACACAATATTCAGATCGGATGGCAAACCTCCTCAAAGAGGAGTACTGGTAGCGGTCAAAGAAGAACTTAAGCCAATCCAAGTTCCCTTAACAAGTGACATAGCCAACATAGAAGCTGTAGCAATTAGAATAAACACACAATATGGCAAAGTTGATATAATTTCGGCCTACAATTCTCCAGCGACAACCAGACCTTTACAAATGAAAGCATTGCAGAAGCTATTCCAATTGGGAAGCAGGGTCATAATTATGGGAGACTTAAACGCGCGAAATAATATGTGGGGATGCCGTACGAACAATAAAAATGGCCGAGCACTCCTAGAGTACTGCGTTCAGCATCACATCCAAATAGTCTTTCCCTCGGAACCCACGCACTATCCAAGTCACTCCAAAGCAGCACCTAGCACGTTAGATCTAACTCTTATAAAAGGCCTATCGATGATTTCCACAAGGGCAAGTACACAGCACTCATTATCTAGTGACCACAATCCTGTAAAAGTAATACTAGAAATGACGGCAGAAGCTCAATGGCAAACAAAATGGGACCTTAGAAAAGCAGACTGGAAGAAGTTTCGGAAGCACCTTTGTGAATCCACAAAAATCCCTGAGAATATAGCAACAGCCCAACAACTAGACGAAGAAGTAGATTCCCTGACTATGAAAATTCTCAATTCTGTAAACCAATCAATTCCATTGAGAAAAGTCACCGTCCAATGCGATCCTCTCCCAGAAAACATTAAGGAACTCATAAAGGAAAAGAATCAAGCGCGGAAAAAATGGAATCGGTGCAGGACACAATCAACCAGGAGGGAATACAATCGTTTAAGCAGTAAAGTAGGCAGGGCTGTCGCACAATGGAGACAAGAACTATGGATCGAAAGAATATCTAAACTCTCATCTAGAGACTGTTCCCTCTGGCTGTTTGCCAAGAAGCTGAAAGGGGCAAAAAGTACAATAGGCCCACTCTTAAGAAATAACGACCTAATATTCCAACCTGCAGAACAAGCAGAAATCCTGGCGGAAGCCTATGAAAAACAATTTATTAACAAATGTCCAATTCCCGCAAATGAAAAGTTTCAATCATACATCGAACAAATTCCTAGAAAAGAAAGTTCAAACGAGAAATTGAAACCAATCAAACCGAAATACGTGAAAGAAGCCATCAAGAAGATCAAGACGAAGAAGGCACCAGGATTTGAAGGTATTCTGCCGATAATTGTTAAATCGCTACCTGGAAAAGTTATTGTCATATTAACAAGAATAATACAAGCAATGATAGACCTACGACACTTTCCTAAAGCATGGAAACGCGCAGAAATAATACCGATTCACAAAGCTGGGAAAGATTCAAAAGACCCTATAAACTACAGACCAATATCACTGTTGCCTGTTTTGGGAAAGCTCGCCGAAAGATTTATATTGGACTGGCTTACTCGCGAGGTGTGCTGTAACAACATACTACCAGATTGGCAATTTGGGTTTAGACCAGCACATTCAGCAGTGCAGCAAGTAGCACGTGTCGTTGACTATATCAAAAGGAATAAACCAAAACCAGTAGCAATGGTATTGCTCGACGTGGCGAAGGCCTTTGACAGCGTCTGGCACAAAGGACTTGTGGCTAAACTCAGACGGTTTGGGATCACCGAACAGCTGTGCGAGCTAATCAAAAGTTTCTTAACAAATCGCCAGTTTAGGACAAGAGTAAACGGAGAAAAATCGCAATGGAAAACGATTCAAGCAGGCACACCTCAGGGGGCCCTATTATCCCCTCTATTATACGCAATATATACAGCCGATCTTCCTCATCCTAAGCATGCACAAGTAGCACAATACGCAGACGACACTGCAATTTTTTACGCCCACAGAGATCCTAGAAGTGTTGTCAGTAGAGTGCGAAAGGACCTAAAAAGTATTAATAGCTACTTTCAAAGATGGCGTCTCTCGCTAAATGAAGGAAAGACGGAAGCCATCATGTTTAGCGCGAAAAGAAAGCACACCGCAAGGAACATCAACTTTGGCCTAACATCCCTGACCTGGCAGCCCACAGTGAGGTATTTGGGTGTCATGCTAGACAAGAGGTTGAACTTTGCTTCTCACTTAAAAAACGTAGCCTCCAACGGAAGAATAGCAGCCAAAATCATCTGGCCCTTGACGAAGCCCACCAGTCAGCTAAATATAGACGAAAAGATCCAACTATATAAGGCAATGGTACGCCCTCGCCTACTATACGGAGCACCCGTTTGGTGGGGGCGCGCCGCTAAAAGTAATGTATCACTTCTAGAACGAGTGGAAAACAAGTCACTAAGATATATTGCCAATCCCCCTCCAGGAATCAACAACTCATTAATAAGGGTTGGATTAGGAATAGAGCCGCTGATACAAGAAGTGAAAATACTAGTAGAAAAATTCCACAAAAATAATTCGCGACACCCCAATCCCTTGATTTCGCAAATAAGTCCTCCCTGACCCCTAACTATTTTTTAACCCTTTTCTTTTTTTCTGATTTTGCGTTTTACTTTTTATATAAAAAATATGAAGGCGGAAGGGTTTTTTAAAATTTTTCCCTCCACTGGAAAAAGAGAACAAAATGAAGAGGAAGACAAGAAACTCAAGAAGAGCATTCCGGAGTGGGGGCCTGCAGGGCTCGGAGCCGGAGAAGAAATCACTGTATGAAAAATAATTTATGATAAATAAAGATATTATTATTATTATTATTTAACAATAAATGTTATTATATATTATGTATCTTTTATAAAAGCATAAAAATATATAAATATAGGCTAAAAAGGGGATCAGCTGTTAGACTTGCCTGCCATCTATTGCAAGAATGCTGAACTAATTTGACAGTTGAATTTTAAATAAATCATCTAAGCTTATTTTAAAAATTTCTTAATTAATATGTGATTAATAATAACAATAAATTCATTTTTAAATTTAAAAAAAATTAAAGATTATTGGGACAAATTGTTTTTTTGTATTTGCTTGATAACAAAAAAATTAATTACGATAATTTCTTAATAAGTCATTAGAAAAATTATAGCTCGATGTCCCAATAATCTCTTATGAATTTAATTCATTAATAAAAAAAACCGCATTGAAAAATTCCTTATAATAGTCTAGTATTTTTTAAAGTACGTTTAGACCTGGCTCCTGAACCTCCTTAACTAGTTAACTACAATTTGGGCTCTTATTTAATCATATTATTAGCTTAACTTGAAATGAAATTATTCGAAAGTTAGTTTACCAGAGGGATATATTTTAACTAGAAGTGAAGCAAACGGCCATTAATTCTTTCAAATGAAAAAAAAAATTACCTTGGACGGCATGTTCGTGGGTATAGTGTTGCGAATGTCTGGATCCGGGTTGTTGCCAAGCAGCCGCTGCTATTGCAGCCGCATGCGGTGCAGTGTATCCAGCTGAACCTCTGCCGCTCGAGCTGGAATTTGAGCCACACTCGGCGCTCCAGCCACTTCGGTGTGGATGATGATGATGGTGATGGTTTCCGTGATGGGTGCCATGATTGCCGTGATTTAGATGTGATCCGTGATTGCTGTGGTGCACCGCAGCCGAAGACGCGTTCTGCTGGTACGGGTAACGATTCAATCGACTCGACATGACCTGTCATCGCGCGCCTATCTGCAACATACAAATTAATGCCTGGTTACAAGAACGTATTTAACTGGTTCGTTAAACGCTTTTGGTGCTTTAAACCTTCCGCTAAATAATTTTGCGTTGCAAGAACGTATTTAAAGGTGATTGGTTCGTAAAAGCTGTCTTTAAACTAAATGTTGAAATTCGGACCTTAAATCTATAAAATATCCACTAAACTGATTTGTTTCATTGAAATAAAAAAGAATTTAGTGGCTATATTATCACGGGAGAGAGGTAATATATAGATACATTAATTTAATTGAGTTCTTTAGTTTCTGGAACGTATTAAGAGATATTATTAATTATTATAGATATTCATCTGATGAAAAGAAAAAGTGAGGTTATAGTATATTCCCAGTTTCTTTATAATTTTAACATCTGACAGCCAGAGCAACCAACGTAGTTATTATTTTTATTTTACGATATTTAAATATTTAAACATTTTTTGTTTTGTAACCTGATATTAACAATTAAAATTTAAAGAATACAAATATAATTACTATTTTTATTTATTTTATAATTTTGGTACTATTATAAATTATACAATTTGACAATGCGCCCTTGCGGTCAAATGGCCAACTACATATAAAGCTCTCATTTTTGTTGGCCCAATCGTTTTGCATCTTTCTATATATCTTAACAAAGAGAATAGTTAACGGTTGCTTTAGCAACAGCCTTTAATTTTAACGCCCAAAGCGATGTTTATTAACAGACTTTTAAATATTTACAGAACTGTTTTCTTGCAACCCGGCATAAGTCTTTTTTTAAATTATTTTCTAATAAAAATTGTAATAATTTAGATCGTTGCCAATTATCTATTAGTATAGAATTGCCCCCCCCCTTTCTCTGGGGGTTCTGGCCCAATCGCTGGATCAAATCACCGAGGATCGAGTCTATATGTTAACTCTATGGGAAAAGTTTCCTTTAAATTCAATAGGATGGTGAAAGAGAGGAATATTAAAATGAAATTTTATATACATAAAGAGGACCTTCTAGGGATTACAGGAAAATTATTTTAATCCAGAAATTCTTATAACTTTTTGAGTTATTAATTCTTAAAATTAACGATTTCTCCCATAGGAAATATGTAGAGAAATATTTATGTATGCTTTGCATTACTACGTATTCCAATCCAGCGCCTGCTTGAGGATTTGTTTATATTCATAGAATACACAACTGCAAAGAATACTTAAATATTTATCTATACATTTCCTATGGGAGAAATCGTAACTTTAGGAATTAATAACTCAACAAGTATCGATTCCATATTTACCCACTCACTCATCGTAGCCTATAATAGGTGATGATTATTTAAATGTTGAATTAAGCAATTATAAAAACAGTGATTGAAAGCAAGAGGAGGGGGAGGTAATATCTTGGAAAGAATAATAAATAGGGAGGGAATGGGATGAGTCAATGAATCAGAGAGGGAATTGAACAGGTGAGGAGGTGCAGGCAGGCGGGCAGGCAGGCAGGCAAGCCTCAAGGCATCTGCTTCTTTGGCTGTTTACTCAGCGGCTCACCTATAATCACAGACCCTCCCTCTCCCCCCCTCTCTCTTTCTTGTTGGTTCGGTTAAAAAAAAAAAAAAAAAAAAAAACTTTGCATTTCAATTGGAATTCCTATCAATAACGAGGACAACCCTCAAGCAAATTAGCCTTTAAAGATTACTATTTAAAAAAAAGATATTTTTATTATTATGATCATCAAATTTGGTGTGATGGTCGTACAGCACACACAACTTTCACTTACTGAATGTAGTGTTCTTTGCTTGTCACACCAGATTTTTTTGTATTTATTTAATTTTCGTCGATAAATTTTAGAAGACAGGGAAATCGTCTCGATTTATTTCTTTGTTATCATTTATGTATATAGCCCCGGAGCCGTAGCTCAGTGAGAAGACATTAGCTTCTCGCACCGGAGTCCCGGGTTCGCTTCCCATCCCAAGCGAGAAAAATTTATTTCATTTGATTTGACTACAAATCATTTGAAATAAATAGGGATGGGGTCTAAATGGCCTTAGATGCCGAGAAGGACCTTAAAAAAAATAAAAAAATAAAAAAAAATTTATGTATATGAGTGTTTTATATAGAAGAGTTGCCAAGTTTATGTTTATCAGGGAGACTTCGCCTTCTAGACTACTATTCCAATCCAGTGCCTGCTTGAGGATTTATTTATATTCATAGAATACACAAATCAGGGGAGGTCTAAAAGGTGGAGAATCATCAAAATTTCGAAGTCGAATTTTTTGATGATTAAAATACTTTCTCAATACGAGAAATTAAAAACAAAAGAGAAATCCACCCTCGACTGGGTTCAAGAGCGACGTCTAAACGTACTTTTATAAATACTAGACTATTATAAGGAATTTTTCAATGCGGTTTTTTTTTTAATGAATTAAATTCATAAGAGATTATTTGGGACATCGAGCTATAATTTTTTTAATGACTTATTAAAAAATTATCGTAATTAATTTTTTTGTTATCAAGCAAATACAAAAAAACAATCTGTCCCAATAATCTTTAATTTTTTAATTTAAAAATGAATTTATTGTTATTATTAATCACACATTAATTAAGAAATGTTTAAAATAAGCTTAGATGATTTATTTAAAATACATCTATCAAATTAGTTCAGCATTCTTGCAATAGATGGCAGGCTAGTCTAACAGCTGATTCCCTAATTGTCTATATTTATATATTTTTATGCTTTTATAAAAGATACATAATATATAATAACATTTATAAAGTATTTATTGTTAAAAGATCAATGAAAATCAACCAAATGCATTAAATATTAATAGCTACCATTCTGACATCTCTGGGCAAATTTTTGAATTACTTGATTTTTGGGCGTACTTTTTATGACACACTACGCCATCTTAGCGGGAAAAACATGCGTAACACCTTCGCTCCTGCCCCGCCTTAAGAACAAAAACTTTGAGTTTACAAATTTTAATATTGACCCATGACCGAGGAGTTAATCTTAATCCCTCTTGGCATTAAAATATTACCTGAATCCTGATTATTATCACAAAGTCTTTGGGGGCGGAGATGTTGTGACGCTCGTTGTTCTTAATTAATGTTAAGGGAAGCCTCCCATTCAAACTCTAAATTTAATATCTTCTTAGGGTCCTTCGCTAATTAAAAGACGCACTATACATTCTGTAGGTAATAACTTGTAAAATTTAATATTCGTAAAAGAAGATATTTTCTTGGTGACTCATTTTATAGTATACCCCCCCCCCTCCCCTCCCTCCTCTTGCTTACCTTTTGAGAATAACCAATGTTCTTTCTATCTAAGCTCTAATCTCTTTCTGGACCTCTAACGACCTCGAAGAGGCAACATCCAGGATTCTCTTTTTCAAACCGAAAATCTTTAACTTTTTCATCAATTGCTCGTTATCATTTTTGTTTAGGAGGGTTCTATAATATAGAGGAGTTGCCAAATTTATGTTTTTCAAAAATATTCAACTTGCTAAAAAAAAATCTAAAGAGAAATCCATACTAGACTTTGTTATTAAGAACAAAAACTGTTTAAGGCGGAATAGGACCGAAGGTGTTACGCATGTTTTTCCCGATAAGATGGTGTAATGTGTCCTAAAAAGTATGCCCAAAAAAATCAAGTAATTCAAAAACTTGCCAAGAGATGTCAGAATGGTAGCTAATAATATTTAATGCATTTGGTTGATTTTCATTGATCTTTTAACAATAAATACTTTATAAATGTTATTATATATTATGTATCTTTTATAAAAGCATACAAATATATAAATATAGGCTAAAAGGGGATCAGCTGTTAGACTTGCCTGCCATCTATTGCAAGAATGCTGAACTAATTTGACAGTTGATTTTTAAATAAATCATCCAAGCTTATTTTAAAAATTTTTTATGTGATTAATAATAACAATAAATTCATTTTTAAATTTAAAAAAAATTAAAGATTATTGGGACTGATTATTTTTTGTATATGCTTGATAACAAAAAAATTAATTACGATAATTTTTTAATAAGCCATTAAAAAAATTATAGCTTGATGTCCCAATTTAATTCATTAAAAAAAAAAAAAAACCGCATTGAAAAATTTCTAGTCTAGTTTTTTTTTAAAGTACGTTTAGACGCTCCTAAACGTCCTAAGTTTAATATTTTTGAAATAATGTGTTGGATAAGTTTTGAATTTACTCTAAAAGTTGTGTACTTAGAACCTTCAAACCAAATTGAATCGATCTCTAATCCCTGCTTTTTTTTATATTTTATCTCTTTGCCTCCTTTTTTTTTTAATTAAAATAAATCTGGCGGTTGCACAGCACAAAACTGTCTTTTGTTCGTTGTTTGGCACACCAGATTTTTTTGATGAACATCTATTTATGTTCCAATATTGTATTAATGACCCGGAAGGTAAAATTTTTATGAAAATACGACGGCAGGTCAATAAGTCCGTGACTTTTGAATGAAACACAGGTTTTTGGATAAAAAATTATTTTATTTTTCAACGTAGTCTCCTTTGAGCTCTATACACTTCGTCCAACGTTTTTCCAATATTTTTATCCCTTCCGAAAAATAAGATTGGTCGAGGGCATCAAAATTGAGATGATTTCATCGTTGGAGTCAAATATCTACCGGCATAAAGATATCGCACAGAGTTCTTAAAGATAACATTTTACTGATCTGACCTGAATCTGACATCCGCAATAGTTACCCTAAAGATAACATAAAGATATCCAAAAAGCCTCCAACGAGCCATTTTGAGGCATCAAAAAGAGAACATTTTTTAGAGTTCAGAAAGAGATCAATTTAAAGTGACTATAATGTTAACGTTTATGTCTTATAAATTTGAGGTTAATTGTAAATATTCAAATTATTACAAAAGGTGTTGTTTAATTGTTTTTTTTATTATTATATAATATATTCACAATTAATACATTTAAAATATTGCCTACCAAAATACAGATTGTGAGTATTAATAAAATTGAATGAAGGATATTCATAACTATTATTCTTGCTGCTATGTAGTTATTACTATGACAGTTGCAGGTGAGATAGGAGAAATAGTTTGATGGGGATCATCTTGTTGTATATAGTTAGTAGGACCAGGTGTCAATAAAGCAGTCCCTAAAAATAAAACATTATATCAATAATAGGCGAAGTAATTTTGTCAAATATTGATTAATTTTAACAATTTAATACCTTCACTTCCATCAGATGAACTTACGGCAAATTCTTTTTGTTTTTTCAACACTTTCTGCCAATTGTTTTTTGTCCAGTAATGCAAAACATTCATCGTCATTTATTGAAATATTTAAAGCATCTCGTTCGAAATCCCGAGCGTCATCATACGTTTCTGATTAAATAAATTGTAATTAATAAAATAAGTAAAATATAAAAAATTAAGCTTCTTGGTTATTTAATTTATTTATTTGTTGAAATTTCAATATATTCAAATGTATAATAAAATCAAATTTGTTGAAAAAAATATCAAAAAGAACAAAATGAAGCCGAAACGTGTACTAACATTTATTTATGTTCATTTACAAACTGTTTACAAATCAGTACGCTTACGCATGCGCACTTGATTTCTGTGTGATTGCTGTTGGCGCGAAAATCAGATTAAATCATTTTTTTTTTTATATCAGAAATTGATAGTATTTTTTAGTTTTTTATTTATTGATTTGCTTCAAAAAATTAATATAAAATGTATATTTTCTGAATAACTTTTTGTATGTATATCTATTTTGTGGGTTAGACTAAAATAACCACAAAATTTATGAATACCAAACGTCAGCTGATAAATTTAGGTTAAAAGACCCAGCTGGTTCAAATTTCGACAGGAGTCAGCTGATAGTTACCTGCTGACAGGATCAGTGTTGCCATTTCAGTTAAGAGGCGGGAAATTCAAAAAGTCACGGACTTATTGACCTGCCCTCTATGTTTTGTTACCGTGGCTTGCTATCTTTTCCTATCAAGTGCAAGAGTAAAGTGTGCTTCAAACAATTTTGAGATCAAAATGAGAATATACATTTGAAAGACCATCTAAAAAAATATATGAATTTTAACCAAAATCGGTGGAGCGAATTTTGAGAAATTCGCAAAAAACTGAAAAAGAGAATTAGTACTAGTACTCTTTGGCCGGGTTTGTTTTAACGTCCCAGACGAACAGATAGACGGACATAGCGAATATATATATAGATATCTATGCAGAAACGTCCCTCCCTCCAGCTAATTGTATCATGGCATTTTTACTTTCTCTTACCTCTATATATATGTTTATATATATAGAGAGAAATTATTGGATTCATGTCAAAAATTCGATGTCGGAGATTTTGATGGATCTTCACGTTTTGAGGACCCCTGAATCCAAAAAAAGTGGTTTTCGCGACATGGTCTGTCTGTCCCTCTGTGAACAAAATATCTCAAGAAGGGAAAGAGCTAGAGGTTGAAATTTTATATTTAAGTTAGGCACCACCATGGGACGTGACACGAAGCTTTTGAACAAAATCGACCAAAGAGTACTAATACTTTACTGATGTAATTTTTCAGTTTTTTTCGATTTTCTCAAAATTCGCTCCAACGATTTTTTTTTTAAATTCAAAAATCAATTATTTTTTTAGATTCTCAATAAAATGTATATTCTCATTTTGTGATTGAAATCTTCTGAAGACCACTTTACTCTTGTACTCCATAGAAAAGATAGGAGAAATGGTTGCCATGGTAACAAAATATAAATATTTTCCCATACTTATAAATTTTACATCTTGAAAATCGAATGTACCGTATTGTCGGAAACTAAATACATGTCGACACAAAAAATCTGGTGAGACAAGCACAGTACACAACTTTCGATTACCGAAGGTAAGAGAAAGTTGTGTGCTGTGCGCCAGTCACACCAGATTTTTAATATTAGTAGGTGACCTTTTCGTTAATAAAAGTCATTTATTGACAATAGGGTGAAGCAAACAATAGGGGTATCAAAAAAAAAGAAAGAAAGAAAAGAAAACCACAAAATAAAACCCTGAATTGAAAATTATACAAATTGATATGTTAATAATAACATTTCCTGGTTAGCATTGTGTACCTTTAAGCTTTCGACTTGTGGTTTGAGCGAGATTCCAAATTTGTGGTTGACAAAATAATATTATTAACTAAAAAGACTTGAGATAAAAATTCGCTAATGTCCGTCTGTCTGTAGCTCTGTCACGCTCTATTTAGGCAACTCCCCGTTTGAATTGTGAAATGAAATTTTTTATGCTTAAAGAGGACCTGCTAGGGAATACGGGAAAATTATTTTCATCCCGAAATTCCTACAACTTTTTGAATTATTAATTCCTGAAGATACAATTTCTCCCATAAGAAATGTTTAGAGAAATATTTATGTATTCATTGCATTTGTGTATTCTATGAATGTAAACAAGCAAGCACTGGATTGAAATAGTAATATTTTTTTTCTTTTTTTTTCCATAATTAAGAAAAGCCCTCGGGGCTTGGCGTAGAGGTTAGCGTGCTAACCTCGTATACCAAACGTCGCGGGTTCGGACCCCAGGCAGTCCGATGATTTTATTTAAGCCAATTGGATACCAAATGGCTTAAATAAGAATGCCTGGACCCCAAATAAATATATATTATTAAATGGACCCTGTTATGCAATGGTGTGTCAAAGACCAAAAAATTCAAAAATTGAGTTAAGCACGGAATATTGTTTCAAATGCTTTTATTTTTTTTATGAAATATGTCCTAAAAAAATTTATATTTAATGTTACTTGCACAATTGACAAAAAAAATTATATATAATCCAATGAAAACAAAAAACTTTATTGTTGATTTTCTCAAAACTCGTTGTTTGGTCTTTGACACACCATTGCATAACAGAGTCCAAATAACCGTTATCGTCAGAGTCTTTAATGGCCTAAGTTGCCGAAAAGACTGTGTGTATGAGTGTGTGAATGTGAGTGTTTTAAAAAAAATAAATAAATAATTAAGAAAAGGCCTCGGACTTGATGTAGTTGGTTGCGCGCCTGCCTTGTATACCAAGGGTCGAGGGTTCGAACCCCAGGCAGTCCGATGATTTTATTTAAGCCATTTGGCATCCAAATGGCTTAAATAGAAATGCCTGGACCCACAATAGAAATCATCATATCATCATCGGTTATCGTAAAGTCTTACATGGCCTGAGTTGCCGAAAAGACTGCGTTAATGTGTGTGTGAGTGTAAATGAGAAAAAAAAAAATTTACATCTTGAATTCTAATATATCGGCGGAAAATAAATATATGTCGACACGAAAAATCTGGTGTGACAAGCACCGAACACAACTTTCGATCAGGGGCGTATATAGAAATTTTTTTCGGGGGGGGGGGGGCTGTTCTCGAAAATTTTTCTGCGAAAAATTTTGTTTTTTCGCGGAACCAAAATTTTTTCCCGTCCGCAAAAATATTTTACCTTTTTTTTTTTTTTAGAGAAGCTAAATTTTTCCCGCGCACCAAAATTTTTTTCATGTGCCGTTCGCGGAACATTTCATTTTTGCGGATCCTGGGATTTTCGTGCTCCGGGGCCGAGCAAACATTTCGGGGGGGGGGGGGGGGGCGGTCCCCCTCGGCTCCCCCCCCTTATATACGCCCCTGCTTTCGATTTCCGAAGATAAGTGAAATTTGCGTGCTGTGCGACCAGTCACATCTTTTTTTTTTTTTTTTCATTTATTTGCCCTTTAGCCTTAGGTCATCAGGCTCAACACTGGTTACAAAATACTCATTCTACATTTTACAAACAAAACATTGTGTATACAATAATGACAAAAAATCAATATAAAATTAATACCGATTCAAGGCAAAAAACAATGCAATATGAATACAATAAAATATCACAAATTAAATGACTCATACAATACTAGTAGCAAAAACAAAACAATAAAAATACAATAACAATAGAATATCAAAAATAGCAATGCAATGAACAGATACTGAATACTAAAAGGTCAATACTAATACGGAATTTTGAACAATGCAGGAACTTTGTGGGGTCACTGACCTTTGGGTTAAATTTTATTGAATATTGCTTGCGGTTATTTTCGTGGAGTGCGCATTCACAAATAATATGGTACGGTGTTGCTGGGATGTTGGAACATTGGCACAGTGGTGACGGTACAGCATTTTCTTATTTCAAAATGTTTTGATGCCATAACAATTAGAAAGTCCCCTCCCTTTTGCCAAAAAAAATGCGACCTTGATCTCTATAGAGTTGGTTCATATTCTCATTCAGGGTCATCCTCTTCGTCTTCTTCCTTCTATATATTCTCTAATAAAAAAATATAATATTCGTTTTCGGCAATGGCCGACTTGTAATTTAATTTTCTTTTTTTCCAAAAAAAAAAAAAAAGAAAGAGATAGAGAAGAATGATTAACAAGCACGCCAACGATCGTACAAACGAGTTGCCGCCCGTCCCGCCCCGGTCTGATCACGCAACGCAAGAGACGGACGGACGGCGAGATCAGCAGATTTGTTTTTAAGCCCTCGAGCAGCACCTTCCTAACGAGGATTATATAAATACACATAATGGAGAGAGACAAGAGGAGATCATTTCTAATGAATTACTATTTATTATAAACATTGGGGGGGGGGGGGGGGGGGACTCCCGTGAGGCACGCGAACTCTCATCGGCGTTAACTGGATAATTAGCCATCCAATCTATATGTTTATAAGTTTATGAAGCTTGGAAAATCGAATTTATAATTATCATATTTAACTCTTGAGTTAGTAACCGAACTTTTTTTTTTTTTTTTTGTTTGATTCCTTTAAAACAAACATTCGATTTATAATTAGAGAAGATTTTTTTTTCTGCTTAATTATAGATAGAATAAAAAAAAACAAGAGATTACATGTTTCATCCAGAGGAAAAATACTAACAAGGGGGAGTGCATAGCCTACCTGTCACCGATTTGTATGTGTAGTACTTAATGAAAAACAAATTCTGTTAAAGCGAGAGAATGCGCTACTCAACCGTTCGTAAACAAAAAAAAAAAAAAAAAAATGTTAAAGATTTTGCCAGAATGCCTTAAGCCGTTGCTAACAACAGGGCCGGATCTAGGGGGGGGGGGGGGGGTAGTGGGTGCATAGTGCCCCGGGCGGCAGATATCAGGGGGCGGCAATTAAAGAAAGATTTACTAAAAAAAAAGGTAAAATAATATGAATTTTGTATAGAAAATTTTAAGGGAGGGGGGCGGCAAATTTAATTTTGCCCCCTAAAAAATCTCCTAGTTCCGGCCCTGGCTAACAATAACAATTTTAAATAAGAATGCCTGGACCCCCAATAGATATTAAGCCTCTGTGGCTAGATTAGTAGCGTTCATTCTTTGTAAACATGAAATCTCAAGTTCGAATCTCGTCGTGTGCAACTATTTTTTTTTTTGTGTAATTTATTTATTTATTTTTTTTTTTGATTTCTTATTTATAGAATATTTTTTAATATTAATAAATAAATAAAAAGTTTTTTCAATTATTGACTTTTATTTTTAACATGTTCCATAATATTTCTTTATATTATACTAGCCGCGCCGCCCGCCTGCGGCGGTCTTCCCCCCCTGGACGCCCCTCGCCTTTTCTTAATTATAAAAAGAAATTTTTTTTAACCCTTTTCGGCTACAGAGGCCATTTAGGGGTTATTTCTTTATTCGTATAATTTTTAAATACAAGTACCGATGGCTACCAGGGGCGTTCCACGCGCTGATTGCTTGGGGTCACCAATCCCGAACTTTCGCCGCGCTCGGCATCACTTAACCGCAACGATTGTGGTGACTGTTGCTCTTCTCCGTTGCCAGAAAAAGAAAATTATTACTACGTATTCCAATCCAGTGCCTGCTTGAGGATTTGTTTACATCCAAAGAATACATAAATATTTCTCTATACATTTCCTATGGGAGAAATCGTAACTTTAGGAATTAATAACTCAAAAAGTTATAAGAATTCCGGGACCTGAGTATTTTTTTTCTCTACTCTCCATAACGTCTTCTATAAGACTGCAAAATTACTTTTCAAAATTCCAACTATGCACACTCCCCTTGTAAGAGAACGTTTTGTACCTTGAAGATAGGCAACCAATATGCCTCCTATTATCAATGATGTATCTATGCAAAAGGGGAACAAACTCAACGTGATAATTCTCTCTCCTTAATTGTTCTCTTATTTGCTGCTTTGCGTCTATTTTCTTATTTTTTTTTTTTTTAATATCAATAAATATAATAGGCCTATATTGGGTTAAGATTAAAAATAAAATCTATGTCCGGAAACTTCTTTCACCAGCTGCCCATCCATCACTATTATTCTGAGAGAAGTTATTAAATCAGCATAACAAAAAGCCTTTGTTTCTGAAGAAAATAGCATTTCGGACGAAATTTTATTTGTCCGTCTTAAACCTTATTGGCTTTATTTAATTGAGGCACAAAGTGTCTTTCGAAACTACGTATACTAATTGAGTACTGTAAAAACTTAAAAATAAAAATAGGAAGCCTGGCAAGAAGATAACCAACGTCCAAAAACCCTGTTGAAAATCGGAATTGGTAACCATTGAGAAACAAGGCTGTGGAATGCCTGCCGGAAGCCATCGATACTTAAGAATTTCAAATATTTCTAAAGTGAATTCTTTCAAGAAAGGCATAGCAGCAAATCTTGGCTTAATTTGATTGGCATTTCTATTTTTCTTCTTTTTTAAAATAAATAAT
>JAKCPI010004698.1:0-10210 GCA_023213315.1 Euborellia annulipes
AGCAAATTTTGAGAAAATCGAAAAAAACTGAAAAAGTACATCAGTAAAGTACTAGTACTCTTTGGCCGATTTTGATTAAAAGCTTATTTTTCCGGTCCCGGGGGTGTTTAACTTAAATATAAAATTTCAACCTCGTAGCTCAATTCCTTCATCCTTAAAATTGAACACACACCCACCCACACACCCACCCACACACCCACCCACCACACACCCACCCACAGACAGACCATGTCGCGAAAACCACTTTTTTGGATTCAGGGGACCTCAAAACGTGAAGATCCATCAAAATCTCGACATCGAATTTTTGACATGAATCCAATACTTTCTCTCTATATATATATTACATATATACATAGGTAAGAGAAAGTAAAAATTAATTAATTAAAAAAAATTAAATAAAAGTGAATTGGGCCATATGACCAACAGTCAAAATTAAGATAGATTTGTGTTGCAGGTTAACAAAAGAATTTATTTAAAATAAAATAAATTAAAAATTTCGATAAATATTAATACAATATAATGTATAATAAATTTGTAAAAACAAATATTTGTCTCCGATTGAGCCTTTACGTGTATTTTTTGAAAATTAACAATAATTAAAATTTATACACGCCACAGAAGGTTTTGTGTTCATCACGTCGGGGTCACCAACGACTTTCAACTATATAAATGTTATGTTGTGGCCAATGGGAATTTTGCATCCACTGGGTGGAAGTTTATACTGCCTACGGCAAGTAAGGTATCCGTCACAACGATCTATATAGTGAAGCTGAGACCTATTTGTATCTAATAAATAAGTCCCCACCTTCTTGAGGAATTAAATAAAAACTATAATAAATAATAAACAAATGTCTGAAAAAATATAAAATTAAAACGGGGTCACCAATTAAAACAAAGTTTTAACAAAATAAAAATAACAACGATTTATTGGGGTGTCATTATGGGGCACACAAAGGGGGGTGTCTCTCCAAATAGCACTTTCCAACACAACTAAAGTACAAATAAATAGGGAAACTTAGGTGTAAAAATATGAAAATGAAACAAAATAATAGAGCACATGCAAAAATAAAATAATAAAATATTATAACACAAAAAGTAAAAGTGAAAATAGATTATTTGGAATTCCAAAATTAAATTAAATTAAATTATTCAAATTAATTAAATTAGATTATTCAAATTATTAAATCATAAAAGAGAATATTGGAACCAAATTAAATTTTAAGACAAAATATAAAGAAAAATAACCATAAAGGCAAATAGGTCGTTAATTAACATTAGTGAAATAAGGGTCAATCAATGACACTTATTTTACTAAATTATTTGACTAAATTATTAAAAATGAATGTTCAGAATCCAAAAATCAGTATTAAGATAAAGAAAAAGATGGATAAAAAACAAATGTCACTTATCAAACAAAGGATGTCGAAATGTTGAACAGCGTGCAGCCGAATGTCCTCAAAACAAAGGAAGATGGCGGCCTGATGTCTCCCAAGACAAAGGGAGAAATTGGCTTTCCCCAGGCAGCAGCAGAGTTGAACAAAGAGTTCATATGATTGCCAGGTAGCGAATGTTGGTTGATCAAACAGATCAAAATTATAATATAAATTATAATTTTATTTCTCTCTCTCGGATTAATTAATAGTGACTACTTAGTCAATGTTCTATTGTTTATATTAAAGTTATAAACAATAGAGATTTAAATTAGCAAATTAATCGCCAATTTACAAGGAGTCCACATGGACTCTCTAGTTTCGTATACCATCGAAACCAGCTAAAATGTTTGCCAGATGGGCAAACAAAGAGAGAGAGAGAGAGAGAGAGTCGGTGTCTTCTCAAGTAGTTACAAAGACAGAGGCTGGACTCCAACTGACTGACAGGGCGAAGGGCTTCGAGACTCGGTTGACCGGATGGGCTGAGGCCATAAAACTCGCAATTTTTATGGACAGTATACGCCATCTGTTAGGGACTTGCCTTACACTTTGCAATTGGCTTCAAATTTGAAATATTTAAAATTATTATTGATTTTGGCTGCAACAACTTTTTATAAATTTATTTATTTATATTTAATACAGTATCGGTGGCTTCCGGCGGGCGTTCAATGGTCTTGTTTTTCGGGGGCCACCGATTTTCAGCACCACTTGACGTTCCTTAACAACATTGATCTTGGTAGCTGTTGTTCATTCTTCTTGCCAGGCCCGCCGGCAGTGGCGTCATTTCAACTTTTTCTTTGGGGGGGGTCAAACATTTTTTTTTTCATAAAATTTACTTACAAATGGGTACTCAAATTTGGCCAAAACATAATCGACTTAACGCCCTTGAAACAGATCTATATTAGTCTAGATATTTTTTTATTAATAAAATAAATAAATTTTAAATCCTGTAGGTGCTCTGTGCTCTCACATTATTCAGGTCATTGGTTCAATTCTCTGGAGTGTCATTTTCAATTCATTTTAAAAATAAATTGAAAATGCCTATTAATTTTAACAAACGATCTTCTGGTTGTTATTTGTGACTCATATCAATTAGTTTTCCTTTTCAAAAACAAATATAAATAAACTTTCAACTTTCTATGGGGATATAGGTATTTATAAATAGTCTAATTACTAAATATGCATTCTAATTTAATTTTTTTTTTAATAATTATTAATAAACACCTGTTTTGTTTGTTCACTTGTTAGGACAATGTTGTTTTCCCCAATTAGAAAAATTTTAATTCGTCTAAAAATAAATAAATTTTTATTCCCAATTTATTTAGATAATGAATGATAAAAAAATTCGATCCTTAAGCCCTGTTAAAAATATCCACCATACCTTGAAATTATCAATATATTTTTATTATTTTTAATACTTGGTTTTCCAATAAAATTTATTATTCAAAACAAAATTCACTAATCCACTCATCTAATCCCGCTGTATAAATTACTACAATCAGGGATTAGAATTTTAATTCATCTGATTGAAATTTGAAAATATTGTATATAACATTTTGTAAACTACTACGTGATTTAAATCTGTTTCAGTTTATCGGTTTTAAACACTACACTCGGCATCCAAACGATTACGTGCCTGGATCCCGGATTTTCAGACTCAATTATTTAAAAGGCTCATCTCTTCTTCCCTTCCCTCAAATGCATTCTTTAATTTCTTTGTCGATGACGTAGTAAAAAAAAAAAACACATTTATAAATGTTATAATTTTCAATTTATATTTTATCTCTCGAGGATTGGGGAAAAAAATTCACTTGTCATAGTCCACTTTTTTTTAGACTCATTTTTTAGGGATTATGCAAAAATTAAAATGGTAAAAATATTCCATAATATAAATAGATAAATGTCGTCCTTCCACTTCGTAGATAAAATTTTACAAATATCTTTTTACTTTCTCTTACTTATATGTATATGCTAATATACATATATATAGGCCTATATATAGAGAGAAAGTATTGAATTCATGTCAAAAATTCGATGTCGAGATTTTAATGGATATACACGTTTTGAAGTCCCCTGAATCCATAAAAGTGGTTTTCTTGACATTGTCTTTGTCTGTATCCAATTTAATGCACGAAGGAATTGAGCTAGGTGATTGAAATTTTATATTTAAGTTAGACATCCACATAGGGCCTGAAAATAAGTTTTTGATCAAAATCGGCCAAAAAGTACTAGTACCTACTTTACTGATTTAGTTTTTCAGTCTTTTTCGATTTTTTCAAAATTCCCTCCAACGATTTTGATTAAAATTCTATATTTCCATATATATATGGTAAGAGAAAGTAAAAAAGGTCGAATGAAATTCGGTGTGTGATTATTTGAGCCAACGAGGGAAAATTTACAAAAAAAAAAGGTAAAATAATGTGAATTTTGTATAGGAAATTTTAAGAAAAAGTTTAAAACAAGTTTCGGTTTCGGTCAGAGGGACCCTATTTAAAATAAATTTATTGGCTATTCTTCTACCTGTTCCTCGATTCGGTTTAAAGCAATCAAGCACTAGATATTATGGATTTATAATGCATATTTTAAGTGCATATTTACTTTTAAAATGTATATTTTGGCCTTTTTAAATGCTTATTTTGTGGTTTTTTAGTGCATATCGATCCGAGCCCTACTTATAATAGTCTAGTTTTTTTTTTTTTTTTTTTTAAAGTACGTTTAGACGCCGCACCTACACCCCCTTAAGAACCACGATTTACTCAGTTTACTCAGGAACAATTCTTTTTTAAACTCTGTGGTAAACAATTCCTGGGCTAAATTTCAAAATAATTCTTTGAATTGAATGGGATTTATTCTCAAAAAACGAGAAAAAACTGCATAAAAAATACTTGCGTTATGCATAGATAACTTAACTTCGCTCAGGGGCCCACATCTTGTGGGTACGTGGATGGCGACCACGAGCTACCCGAGCTGGAGCAGGCTTCTTTGTATGTCTGTCTCTAGGGAAATCCCTATAAGGGTCCAATCGGGAAATTCTCAGGAAAAAATAAAATAACTTATAGTCAGTTTCTCCCAATTGGGTTCTGTGTGGGACCTAAATGGGAAATAATTGCCCAGTCAGGGCCAGACAGGACTTTGGGTAACATCCCTATAGGGCAGTCCAATGAGGACCCAATAGGTCTTGCATTAAAATTTCTAGTCGGGATAGGGTTGGAGGGAAAGAGTGAGGTCCGCCGATCCCGCATCTCGGGAATAACGCGAGGAGAGAAAAAGATAGATAAGATGAATAACTCTTTTCAATGTATCTCAATAAAAATCTTTCAAATTCTTTTTTTACTTTCTCTTACCTATGTATATATGTAATATATATATAGAGAGAAAGTATTGGATTCATGTCAAAAATTCGATGTCGAGATTTTGATGGATCTTCACGTTTTGAGGTCCCCTGAATCCAAAAAGTGGTTTTCGCGACATGGTCTGTCTTGTGTGTGTGTGTGTGTGTGTGTGTCTGTCTGTGTGTCTGTGTGTGTGTCTGTGAACAAAATATCTCAAGAACGAAAAGAGCTAGGAAGTTGAAATTTTATATTTAAGTTAGGCACCCCCCATGGGACGTGACACGAAGCTTTTGAACAAAATCGACCAAAAAGTACTAGTACTTTACTGATTCACTTTTTCAGTTTTTTTTCGATTTTCTCAAAATTTGCTCCAACGATTTTTTTTAAAATTCAAAAATCAATAATTTTTTAGATTCTCTATAAAATGTATATTCTCATTTTGTGATTGAAATCTTCGGAAGACCACTTTACTCTTGTACTCCATAGAAAAGATAGGGGAAATGGTTGCCATGGTATCAAAATATAAATATTTTCCCATACTTATAAATTTTACATCTTGAATTCAATTGTACCCTACTGTCGGAAACTAAATACATGTCGACACAAAAAATCTGGTGTGACAAGCACAGTACACAACTTTCGATTACCGAAGGTAAGAGAAAGTTGTGTGCTGTGCGCCAGTCACACCAGATTTTTTTTTATATAATAATTAAAAAAAAAAAAAAAATTATTATACCCAATTGGTAATTGTATTCGTATCATTTCCCTTTTATTTGTTTATTTTTTTTGAACAGAATCTCTCATCTCTAATTTCCTACAATCCGTTCGTTTTTTCGTATCTATAGGGGATGTTATAAAAATCTTTCAATTAAATCTTTACAAATCGAATATAATTTGATTTCCATATTGCACATGAATCATAAAATGATTTCAATTAATATAAATATATAGATTTTTTTTTTTAATTTTCTAAAAGCTTTATGATAAAAGCATGTCAATTTTTGATAGGCATAAAAAAGCCGGTCATTACAAACTTATGCTAAAAAAAAAAACTTGTAAATGAATTGATGAATATTTGTTAGGAATTTTGTTAAAAAAAAATAGAAAATCAACAATAAATGAATAAACAAGTGTTATGCATTTATCATTATAGAGTTTTCATTTTAATCTCAAATATGGTTACTAAGTGGCTTAATTAAACATGCAAATTTCTTGTTTCTACCTAGAAAATTAAACCAAAAAGAATGTTTTATTTTTTTTAATCCCCAGGCAAAGGTAGTTATTACACTCTATCCAGCTATAGTCGTCTCTCTTTCAGACAAAAGAAATCAGATATTGCCCTTTGTGCGATTATTTTATTGGTAACTAGCTTTTGCTTATTTTTTTGGTCACTAGGATGTTCTTCCTGATGTAGTGCTGGAAAATCAGAGAAATAAGTCTCGCCTTCTGTGTTGTTTTCTTCTCTTGCCGAGAAATTAATGTAAATTATAATGGCTACCTTTTAATTTAGAAAAATGTATGTAAATTTTTTCAGAAAACGAAAAAGAAAATAAAATAAAATAAATAACTTAGAGCCGGTTTCTTTATCGGTGGTCAAGTAGATTGACATTTGTTAAGCGACTACCTTGTAATATTCTTTTTACTTCTCTTCAAAACTAAATCTTATTATAAAATATACCACAAATATACACCAAGTCTATTCTTCAGCGAAGACGTTATCTTTTAACATCTGAAATTAGTGTTAATTCATTTTAACACCTCCTTGCCTCAAATTGCTATTCTGTAAGCAAAAACATTAACCCCAAAATATATTAAGATTTCGTCACTAATGTTAAAAATTAACTTGATTAATTTATTGATTGAAGTTGTGTGTGGCGACTCCGGTAGTGTGCCAAATCAAATCCCTGTGGAATTTTTGGGAGTAGATGCAGAGCCTATCAAAGGCGGACGGCCTTGTAAATCACTTTTAAATCGACTAATTTATCTTCTTAAATTAGGTCAGAGATATTAATATTCATTTAATTTAATACTCAATTTCCGAAGTAATAGTAGATATGTAAACTTATTTAGAAAACAACAATTAGCAAGGAAGACAATAGACAAAATATTTCCTCTATTAGAATATTCAGAGATGAATGAATGAATAATACATAATTTTTTGATAAGGAAATATTAATTAACACCTATTAAAACAATTACAAAAACATATATTCAAATAGTTATTTATTTAATCGTGACATAAATATTTAGAGTGGGCTAGTAGAAAATTTACCTTTATGAAGTAGATATTTTTTAGTAACACAATGCACTTGGAGAAAGGAATTTTATTGTAAAAAATACCTCTTCATTGTGATTACATCATCGACGATTGTTTTACATATCGTCATAAATTTATATCTAATATACTTTAGTAGGTAAGCTCGATCCTGAACACATTATATAAATGAACTTGTATTTTTTTAATATCATTATTTATTTACATAAAATGGAGTAATACAAAAAGTTTTTTTCCTTTGGCCGAAAGATTAATTAATTCATATTTTTACTATCTTTTATAAATATATGTAGGCCTATCTCGCTCTATATATGAGTCGACCATTTCCAAAAGTGTTTAGTTGCATCGGGAACACATTTTTAGGAAACGAGAAAAACCTGTATTTTATTAAACTCAAGAGTTAATTTATGTCTGTTATGTTTGTAAAATTTGTAAATATATTAGGAACTCAATTTACAAGGTCATAGGTCACTATTATTTTCTATATAGCAGTAATAAACTCTAATACTGTAACTGTATCAGAATGCTCACTGGAGTTACCGAGGTCAAATGGCTTGTTGTATGCAAAAAATCTTGGCTGTTATTGTAATGTTAGCAGAGTATAAAATGAGCTTCCTCTGAAGAAGAAAAGCCTTTGTGCCTTTGAAATATTAGGAATTAAACTCATTTGGAAAAATATAAAACTTTGTTTTTTTTTTATTTTTCCCTTCCTTCATCCTTGCTGAAAAATCAGTGTGGTTGAGGAGTTTCGGTTCTATAATTCTCTCGGTATCACTCATTAAGCTTCAAGTAATAAACTGTAGTAATATTAAACTAGGCACTTTTGGAAAAGTCTTTTGTAATTAGCAAGTTTTGGAATTGGACCTTTTGCAATTAGGGAGTTTTGGCATTGTAAATTCAACTGGTCAGTATCAATCAACATAGCAAAACAAAAAATCTGGTGTGACTGTCGCACAGCACACAACTTTCTCTTACCTTCGGTAATCGAAAGCTGTGTTCTGTGCTTGTCACACCAAATTTTTCGTGTCGACATATATTTAGTTTCCACCAATATATTAGTTTTTTTTTTTTTTTTTTTTAAAACATTCACACTTTTTTCTCATTCACCCTCACATTCACACACTCATTCACACAGTCTTCTCGGCAACTTAGGCCATTTAAGACTTTAAACAATATCCGTTAATGAGTATTATACATATTGGGGTCCAGGCATTTTTTTATTTAAGTCATTTGGTATCCAAATGCCTTAAATAAAATTATCGGACTGCCTGGGGTCCGAACCCGCGACGTTCGGTATAGAAGGTAGACACGCTACCAACTACCTCCAAGCCCCGTGGGCCAATATATTAGTTAGAATTTAAGATGTCAAATTTATAAACATGGGAAAATATTTATATTTTGTATCCATGGCAACCATTTCTCCTATCTTCTCTATGAAGCACAAGAGTAAAGTGTGCTTCAAACAATTTCTGAGGGCAAAACGCGAATATACATTTGAAAGAGCATCTAAAAAATAATTTATTTTTGAATTTTAATCAAAATCGCGAATTTTGAAAAAATGGAAAAAACTAAAAAAGTACATCAGTAAATTACTAGTACTCTTTAAACGATTTTGATTAAAAGCTTGTTTTCTCGGTCACGGAGGGATTGTTTAACTTAAATATAAAATTTCAGCCTCATAGCTCAATTCATTCATGCTTAAAAGTGAACACAGACACACACACACACACACACAGATACCATGTCGCGAAAAACACTTTTTTGGATTCAGGGGAGCTCAAAACGTGAAGATCCATCAAAATCTCGACATCGAATTTTTAACTTTATGAATCCAATACTTTCTCTCTCTATATTCCAATATTTACACCCCAAATATATATATTAAAAAAGTAGAAACTATAGGTCTGCACTATAAAAAAAATAGTCCTCACTTTCACAAAATATACAATTTTATGGAAGCTTGCAGCTAGTAGGTGAAAGTCGCCATCTTTGATGTTAGCAAGTGGTTTGGACGAGTATCCAGAGTTTGCAACAAGACAGTTTTGGAAATGCAATGAAGGTCAGTTTGAATTTGTACTTGATTTTCAGTATTTGTTTTAAATAGGATATGCGCCAGTCACACCAGATTTTTATTTATTAGGATTGAATAAGGGGTTTGAAAATTGAAAAAAATGTTTTTTAAATTTATTTTAGCTAAATCGAAGCCAAATAAATAGAAAACATTTAAAAAAATAGCGTTGATTATTATTTTGATTAGGGAG
Organism: Euborellia annulipes; assembly: GCA_023213315.1. Classification (NCBI taxonomy): domain Eukaryota; kingdom Metazoa; phylum Arthropoda; class Insecta; order Dermaptera; family Anisolabididae; genus Euborellia; species Euborellia annulipes. The sequence continues at coordinate 9,299 of JAKCPI010004698.1, forward strand.
GGGGATGAAGGGTTGATTTGTTAAGAAAGGCCTTGGAATATTCCAAATCCCTTGTTGACATTCTTTTCCATCTCTAAATATAGTTAGATTAGAGATAAAGGTATTTTTTTACTTTTTAATGAAAAGGGAATTGTTATTTTCATCAATTTTATTCCTATCGAAAGAAAGACAAGTCTCGTTCAGTCGAGTGCGTGGCCTGCAGACAGGCGCGCAGAGCTTCTCTGTTTTTTGTGTTTAAAGTGAATCAAAGAAGTGAATAATTAATATAGTGTAACCCACCTGACCTCACCGTCATCCAGCACACCCTCTTGAGTGTCTTATTAAAGGTAATTATTATGCATTTTATCGTTGAAAAAAAAAAAACTGATAGAAACAAATAATTTGACTGCGAAAAAAGGTTCTTTTGAATATGAAATTAAATATTTTGTATTTCACTAAGGGTAGAGGAAGAATATAAGCTGTTGAAAGGGGGAGAGAGTGTAGGTCTCATTTAAAAAAAATTTGTTTTTTATTTTTTATCTTTTTTTTAAACTTTTCTCATTCACACTCACATTCACACACACACACACACACACACACACACATACACACAGTCTTTTCGGCAACTCAGGCCATATAAAAGACTTTATACGATACCCGTTATTAATTAATAATATAAATATTGGGAGTCCAGGCATTTCAATTTAAGCCATTTGGTATCCATTTCGGACTGCCGGGGGTCGAACCCTCGACGTTCGGTATAGAAGGTAGGCACGCTACCAACTACACCAAGCCTGAGGGCATTTTATTGATCTTTTCTCAAGTCACCATTATTTATCATTATATTCTTTCTATTTGGCCTATATTTTTGTTAATCAAATTACTTTAATATACTTTTACTCAGGGGTGGATTAAGGGTTTAAAATTAAAATA
>JAKCPI010004699.1:0-14171 GCA_023213315.1 Euborellia annulipes
CTTACTTATATTTATTAATACAGTATAGAGAGAAAGTATTGGATTTATGTCAAAACTTGATATCGAAATTTTGATGGAAATACCCGTCTGTTTTGAGGTCAAAAAAATCTTCAACCTTTTTCTACAATTTTCATAATTAAAGAAATTTATATGTGAAATAGAAATTTTATTTTTTTTACACGAATAATCATTCTCATTTCTCACATTGTGAGAATGGCTCATACAAGAACGAAATAATTGAGATTAAATATATAATAAAAAGGAAGGAAAAAACAGCCGGAAATAAAAAAAAAAAAATGTTATACTGTAGTTTTAAAGATGAAATAAAGAATTTTTTCAATCTTTATACATATTCGTACATCTCTTTGATTGAAGATTCCAAGCATAAACAAAACGGCAAAAGGAATTTAAGGATTAAACTAACTTTGAGAATATATATAGCTATATAATAAAAAGAAATAATAGACATTTTGTCTTGGGATAATTTGCCAAAACGCGAAGACACTAAAGACGAAAAGAAAAAAGAGACTCGGCTGCAATTGATGAGAGGTTAGCCCCGCCCTAAGCCAGCCTAGAAGAAAACAGAAAAAACTCCCTTATTGATCATTTGGTCCTAAACTTTCCTAATTAAATAATATTTAAAGACTTTTTCGAATAATTAAATTAATTCGAACGTTTTAATATAACACTACCATCAATTAAAAAATTGTTAATTTACAAATTTTTTTAAAAAAATTAACGCACCAACTTTCTTGAATTAGATTTAATTTTGGAATTTGTTTAAGTGATGAAAATTTTTTGATTAATAGATAATTAGTCGAAAAATAAATATAAGCTATAAAATTTAATATTGTTGTTTTCTTACCTGTTGTCGATGTCAATGCCATTGAAGTAGATGTCTTAACAGTTGTTGGTGATGTAGTGATTGTTGTTGTTGTTGTTGTAGCCCTTGAGGTTGTTGAGACTGCAGCTTCAGTTGTGGCAAGAAGCCACGACACCACAAGAAACACATTGAGCGTCACAATAGCCATAGTTTTTGATTTTTAAAATTAAAAAACTCGTTTTTATTATTATTACTAGTGCATTTTGTATTATTTACACAAACAAAATAAAAAAAAAAAAAATAACCACAACACAAATAAACACAAAAAAATAATCAAATAAACATTTCGTTAACACTCTGGTTTTAGAACACTTGGATATAACACATTTTTTTTTCTGTTAGAAACACTCACTCATAAAAAAACTTTTATTTTTTTTATCTCGAGAGATGTTTTTGACCAGTCCGATGAAATTTGGTCCAGCACGCGGCGGCCACGAGGTTGGACTGGCGCGCCGCCGCCGCCGTCGCCGCCTTCACCGCCACCCCCATTGAACCACCCCTTCATCTCTAGAAGCGCCGGCGCTCTGCGCTCCAGCATCATCAGTCCTTGCTTGCTGCCTTCATTCACCCTTCGCCGCTATCGTCATCGTGTCATCATCCATATCATTATTCATGCCGCCTGTTCGATTTATATATATAAAATAACAATAACAAAAAAAAAATAAATAAATAAATAAGGGAAAAATTTATATTCTGAAATCTTGAAGAATTCAACAATTGGAAAGTACTTTACTTTAAAAAGTTATTCATTGAAAATTTTCGGAATTTGAGGTTAATGGATTTAACTTCTCAATAGCTAAATTCTGCCAGTCTTTCAGCAAGTGTATGAATTAAGGGCCCCACGTCTTGTGGGTGCGTGGATTGAGACCACGAGTCGCCCTAGCAGTACTTCTGTTCTTTGCATGTCAGTCTCTTCTCTACTATATTTTCAACAGTGTGCGACAGGCCGGCCTGTTCTATTCCTTTCTGGACCCCATACCGCGGGAATCAGGCGAAAAAAGAAAAAGAATATACTATACGTATCTATTGATTTCAATTGATATCTAAATAAATCATCTTTTTTTTCAATATAATAATATAATATAATAATTAATAATTTAATTAATATTATAATATAATATATTAATATTATTATTATATTAATATTATATATGTATTATAATATAATATATTAATATTATAATTATATTACTGATATAATATAATAATTAATATAATAATATTTTTAATGCAACTGAAATGGAAAGGGGGTCAATATGTAATCCCACCCATGGCTTTTTCTACATGTGATTATTTCATTGTTTTTATAAAAAAAATATAAATCTTTATTGTAAATTTTCTAGATTTGAAACAAGAAAATAATATAATATTTTTAAAAATAATCACAAGTAGAAAACGCATGGGTGGGACTTAATATTGTCCCTCACTGTACTTTTAAGACAACAATTCCGACGACTAAGCATTTTTGGTTGCCTAACCTCAAGGCTCTCAGGCACTTGTAGACTGTATCAAAATATCTCAAGAGTCATAAAAAAAAATTTTTGTAGAGGAAGTGCCTAAATCAAAATTTTTCTTTTTTTTCTTTTTAATATGCCTAATAATTTTATTAATAATTTAATAATAGCAATTGGTTTGAAAACAGGCCTCTACTACTATAAGGTTATCTAAAAACGCTCGACCAAAATTATATCTGAAACTATAAGAGCTAGAGCAATTTTTTTTTCTTTTTATTATATTTTATGGCCCGAAAAAATACTTGGTATCTTGAAACAAGCTTAGCGTCTAGTATTTTATAAAATTTTGTATATATTTTTTTTTTTAAACACTCACACTTTTTTCTCATTCACACAGTCTTTTCGGCAACTCAGGCCATATAAGACTTTTACGATATCCGTTATTGATTAATATACATATTTGGGGTCCAGACATTTCTATTTAAGCCATTTGGTATCCAAATGCCTTAAATAAAATCATCGGACTGCCTGGAGTCCGAACCCGCGACTTTTGGTATACGAGGTCAGCACGCTAACCTCTACACCAAGCCCCGAGGGCTTTTATATATTTATTCTCTCAGAAAAAGTTTGACGCTTTGTTTAGATTGAATAACTTGTGATACTTTTATGCTATTCTATTCCTTTTACGATTTTTATTATAAGAACTTTTCATATGGTTAGTTATTTAAAGCAAAGAAGATATTTTCATTTATTTTTGTTGTATACTATTATTATGTTAGAAAAATATCATAGTCTTAACAAAGATAATAGGCTCATCTTTCTTTCTTTGGAAGAATGTTTGGGTTGTTAAGGAAGAAGTTTTCAAGAAAATATTCCCTCCTTCCTTATTTCTCCTTTTACTTTGGTAAAGAGAGATCTCCTTGCTCTGAGAAGTCACTCTAAATAATAAATTTTCATTTGGAGGAATCCCTAAAAGAAGGACTGCGAGTTTCTAAACTAAACCCCTCTCTTAGAATGTTACTTCCTTCTTCCCCTAAATAAAAACAACTATAATGTCATTTAAAAATCATCTTGATTTATACTCTTAAAATATTTGATCTCTTAAGAAAGTTAATTAATTAACGATTCGAGGGGCGATAAATGATTAGAAAATAAAGCTGCTGCTTGTCCGAAATATTTATTCTCCTTTGTCGATTGTTTTATGTTTCAGGATACTCGTATTTTAAAAATAGTATTGAATAAATACATTTTTTTTCTTCATCCTTTAAAGGATATTAATTTGAATAATTTAATCGTTGATATTTTTTGTTTAGTTAGTAGTTTATATCTTAAAAATTGCCGATTAGTCAGCTTATTCGCTTAATCGGCGGAATTGATACATTAATATATTATATTAACAAATATTACTAGGAAAATTCAATAAGCTTATTAACTATTATGACATCCCCTGGGAATTGTTCTCATCCCCAATCTAAAAGCAATTTATTTTATTGAAACTAATATTTTCATTCATATTAAATTATCTAATTTACTGAGCAATGGCAAATAGGATTTAGAATATTTGTCACAAAAGTTCATTTTATTTATAGTATATTGATATGATAAGCCTGTGGTTCAGAGGCTTAGAGGTCGAGAGTTCGCGTCCCTTTCCAGGAGAAAAAATAATTCAATTGAATTCGCTACCAATCAAATGAAATAAATACAGACTAATAGTTTCATATACCGAAAAAATTCTTAAAAAATTAAAAAATACCCATATTTATATAATTCGCTAATGTCTGTCTTTCCGTCTGTGTCATGATCTATTTGGGCAACTTCCCGTTGTAATCTCGAACCAAATTTTATAGACTTAAAGAGGACCTTCTAAGGATTACATGAAAATTATTTTCATCCCGAAATTCCTATAACTTTTTGAGTTATTCCTAAAGTTACGATTTCTTCCATAGGAAATGTGTAGATAAATATTTATGTATTGTTTGCAGTTGTGTATTCTATGTATTTAAACAAATCCTCAAGCAGGCACTGGATTGGAATATAGAAATGATAATTTTTTTTCATAATTAAGAAAAGGCGAGGATCCGCCGCAGGCGGGCCCGCACCAGAGGAGGAGGGTCAAGGAGGGCGAAGCCCTCCAGTCTAGAAGTGAAACTTCTCATAATTAAGAAAAGGTGAGGGTCCGCCGCAGGCGGAGCCAGCTGGCGGGGATCTAGGAGGGCGAAGCCTATATATTTCGTCTGTCTGTCTGTAACGCTTTATTTGTGCCCATTGGAATTTCGAAAGCAAATTTTATATGCTTATAGAGGTTCTTCTAGAGATTAGATAAATTATATTAAGTTTTTGAGTTATTATTTGTTGAAGTTACGATCTTTACCACAGGAAAGATGACGATGAAGATATTAGAAATGATGAATGAATCAAAAAAATTCAAGGGATATGCAGCCAAAATTATTTCTTTTATTATGCCGTTCTAGGCTGACATTTCTGCCACTGTTCTAGGCCATCTTCAGAGCCAGAGGCGATAATAAATAAAAATTAAAATTTCAGCCACACACATTGGCATTTATTCACGCCTCCAGCTCTGAAGATGGTCTAGAACAGTGGCCGAAACGTCAGTCTAGAACGGCATAATAAAAGAAATAATTTTGGCTGCTTATGTCTTGAATTTTTTTTGACTCCGTCTTAAAATTAAATCTGATTAATTATATTAAGGTTAGTTTAAACGGAATTTTATTAAAATAGTATTACAATTAATGCGGAATCTACCAATCAATGCGTGAGACGCCGCCCATCAGCCTACTTAAGGCGGTATATATAATTTTTCTACAATAGATGAAAAAGGAAAAACATTCAAAAATTTTAACAATAAAATTAACATTTTATTTTAAATTATTGACTTCAATGTTCGATCAATTAATCATAATAACAACTAAATATTTAGATTATTAGACGGGATGGTTGTTATTCCAGTATGTAGACCTAAAACCACATTTACTTCACTGATAACCAGGGGAAACATCCAGCTGAAGTGTTCTATATATATTATATATATATTCCTCATATATACCTGTTTACAAATGATATATGCAGGACAATGCATGCATGCATGCATGGATGCATGCCTGCACACTTGCGTCGCTATCTACTCACGCCCGCCAATATCTCTTTCTCTCTATCGTGATAATATTAGGTACTAAATGGCCTTAAACAAGATACCAAATTAACCAAAATAGATTGTGCCAAAGGCATCATCAATTGAGATTGGCATTGTTTAATAAAGGATCGAATTATCTCTTTGAGTCAGGGACTGACTCCCAATCAATAAATTCTAAATAATTTAACTAATAATCATACTCAAACAAGTTTATCGAACCAATCAATTATCTTTTAGTTTGAAATTTAATATTTTTTAGGCATCTTCCACTTGTTTTCTAGACAATTGCAAAAAGAATATTTTAAAGCTAATTAATTTTTCTTTTATAAACAAAGGAGATTGATGTCACGAGTGACTAGACTGAATTGACAATTAATCATTGGATTATTCAATTGTCGAGGTTGGTTGTATTGTGGCTAAAGATGAATAGTATCATGATTGGAGAAATGAACATATGCGTGATTATGTGTGATAATGAATCTCAATATCATTGATAAATAACGCAATGGCAACAACGTAACAGAATATTACAATTAAACGAGTTCATTAAATTAAGTTATTACAAATGTATTTATTCAGTTAAATAATAACCATTAATTTTACATAAGATTTTTTCTGGATTTTTCTAAATTAATTGGTAGCCAAAATAATTTACAAAAATATTCATTGATTCCCTAACTCGTAATACAAGAAGCGAGATTTAAACCTCTGAACTACAGTCCAGTGGCTACATAATAATAATAAAAAAATATTTCTAAGTGGCATTCGCACGCTCCTTTCACCAACATACATTGCCCCCCCCCTCCTTACCCCAACAATATTTGGTATCCAAATGACTTATGAAAATGAAAAAAATTAAAGATATATGGAGGCAGAGGCAGCCAAGAAAAATCATTTTGCTCTGATGCTTTTACCTATCAGCTGGAAACGTTTCGGTGCATTTAATATGTACCATCTTCAGTCCATTAATTGGTGTATTAGTAGTGCACCGAAACGTTTCCAGCTGATCGGTAAAAGCATTAGAGCAAAATGATTTTTCTTGGCTGCCTCTAACCCATACACCTTTCACTAAAAATCTACACCCACAACTTGCACCTTAAAAACACTAGGTTATAAAACATTCTTTTAATGTTGTGTTTTTAGTATAAAAATTTTTTTTTAAATATTTTTATTAATAGGGAGACTATATCCTCCTTTTTTTGAGTCATTTCGGCTGCAGAGGCCATTTGACTTTTTATAAATTTATTTATTTATATTTAATACAGTATCGGTGGCTTCCGGCGGGCGTTCAATGGTCTTGTTTTTCGGGGGCCACCGATTTTCAGCACCACTTGACGTTCCTTAACAACATTGTTCTTGGTAGCTGTTGTTCATTCTTCTTGCCAGGCCCGCCGGCAGTGGCGTCATTTCAACTTTTTCTTGGGGGGGGGGTCAAACATTTTTTTTTCATAAAATTTACTTACAAATGGGTACTCAAATTTGGCCAAAACATAATCGACTTAACGCCCTTGAAACAGATCTATATTAGTCTAGATATTTTTTTATTAATAAAATAAATAAATTTTAAATCCTGTAGGTGCTCTGTGCCCTCACATTATTCAGGTCATTGGTTCAATTCTCTGGAGTGTCATTTTCAATTCATTTTAAAAATAAATTGAAAATGCCTATTAATTTTAACAAACGATCTTCTGGTTGTTATTTGTGACTCATATCAATTAGTTTTCCTTTTCAAAAACAAATATAAATAAACTTTCAACTTTCTATGGGGATATAGGTATTTATAAATAGTCTAATTACTAAATATGCATTCTAATTTAATTTTTTTTTTTAATAATTAATAATAAACACCTGTTTTGTTTGTTCACTCGTTAGGACAATGTTGTTTTCCCCAATTAGAAAAATTTTAATTCGTCCAAAAATAAATAAATTTTTTTTTTCCCAATTTATTTAGATAATGAATGATAAAAAAATTCGATCCTTAAGCCCTGTTAAAAATATCCACCATACCTTGAAATTATCAATATATTTTTATTATTTTTAATACTTGGTTTTCCAATAAAATTTATTATTCAAAACAAAATTCACTAATCCACTCATCTAATCCCGCTGTATAAATTACTACAATCAGGGATTAGAATTTTAATTCATCTGATTGAAATTTGAAAATATTGTATATAACATTTTGTAAACTACTACGTGATTTAAATCTGTTTCAGTTTATCGGTTTTAAACACTACACTCGGTATCCAAACGATTACGTGCCTGGATCCCGGATTTTCAGACTCAATTATTTAAAAGGCTCATCTCTTCTTCCCTTCCCTCAAATGCATTCTTTAATTTCTTTGTCGATGACGTAGTAAAAAAAAAAACACATTTATAAATGTTATAATTTTCAATTTATATTTTATCTCTCGTGGATTGGGGAAAAAAAATTCACTTGTCATAGTCCACTTTTTTTAGACTCATTTTTTAGGGATTATGCAAAAATTAAAATGGTAAAAATATTCCATAATATAAATAGATAAATGTCGTCCTTCCACTTCGTAGATAAAATTTTACAAATATCTTTTTACTTTCTCTTACTTATATGTATATGCTAATATACATATATATAGGCCTATATATAGAGAGAAAGTATTGAATTCATGTCAAAAATTCGATGTCGAGATTTTAATGGATATACACGTTTTGAGGTCCCCTGAATCCATAAAAGTGGTTTTCTCGACATTGTCTGTGTCTGTATCCAATTTAATGCACGAAGGAATTGAGCTAGGTGATTGAAATTTTATATTTAAGTTAGACATCCACATAGGGCGTGAAAATAAGTTTTTGATCAAAATCGGCCAAAAAGTACTAGTACTTTACTGATTTAGTTTTTCAGTCTTTTTCGATTTTTTCAAAATTCCCTCCAACGATTTTGATTAAAATTCTATATTTCCATATATATGGTAAGAGAAAGTAAAAAAGGTCGAATGAAATTCGGTGTGTGATTATTTGAATTGAATGGGATTTATTCTCAAAAAACGAGAAAAAACTGCATAAAAAATACTTGCGTTATGCATGGATAACTTAACTTCGCTCAGGGGCCCACATCTTGTGGGTACGTGGATGGCGACCACGAGCTACCCGAGCTGGGACAGGCTTCTTTGTATGTCTGTCTCTAGTGAAATCCCTATAAGGGCCTAATCGGGAAATTCTCAGGAAAAATAAAATAACTTATAGTCAGTTTCTCCCAATTGGGTTCTGTGTGGACCTAAATGGGAAATAATTGCCCAGTCAGGGCCAGACAGGACTTTGGGTGACATCCCTATAGGGCAGTCCAATGAGGACCCAATAGGTCTTGCATTAAAATTTCTAGTCGGGATAGGGTTGGAGGGAAAGAGTGAGGTCCGCCGACCCCGCATCTCGGGAATAACGCGAGGAGAGTAAAAGATAAGATGAATAACTCTTTTCAATGTATCTCATTAAAAATCTTTCAAATTCTCTTTTTTTTATATATAATAATTAAAAAAAAAAAAAAAATTATTATACCCAATTGGTAATTGTATTCGTATCATTTCCCTTTTATTTGTTTATTTTTTTTGAACAGAATCTCTCATCTCTAATTTCCTACATTCCGTTCGTTTTTTCGTATCTATAGGGGATGTTATAAAAATCTTTCAATTAAATCTTTACAAATCGAATATAATTTGATTTCCATATTGCACATGAATCATAAAATGATTTCAATTAATATAAATATATAGATTTTTTTTTTAATTTTCTAAAAGCTTTATGATAAAAGCATGTCAATTTTTGATAGGCATAAAAAAGCCGGTCATTACAAACTTATGCTAAAAAAAAAAACTTGTAAATGAATTGATGAATATTTGTTAGGAATTTTGTTAAAAAAAAATAGAAAATCAACAATAAATGAATAAACAAGTGTTATGCATTTATCATTATAGAGTTTTTATTTTAATCTCAAACATGGTTACTAAGTGGCATAATTAAACATGCAAATTTCTTGTTTCTACCTAGAAAATTAAACCAAAAAGAATGTTTTATTTTTTTTAATCCCCAGGCAAAGGTAGTTATTACACTCTCTCCAGCTATAGTCGTCTCTCTTTCAGACAAAAGAAATCAGATATTGCCCTTTGTGCGATTATTTTATTGGTAACTAGCTTTTGCTTTTTTTTTTGGTCACTAGGATGTTCTTCCTGATCTAGTGCTGGAAAATCAGAGAAATAAGTCTCGCCTCCAGGGTTAATTGTTTTCTTCTCTTGCCGAGAAATTAATGTAAATTTTAATGGCTACCTTTTAATTTAGAAAAATGTATGTAAATTTTTTCAGAAAACGAAAAAGAAAATTAAATAAAATAACTAACTTAGAGCCGGTTTCTTTATCGGTGGCCAAATAGATTGACATTTGTTAAGCGACTACCTTGTAATATTCTTTTTTACTTCTCTTCAAAACTAAATCTTATTATAAAATATACCACAAATATACACCAAGTCTATTCTTCAGCGAAGACGTTATCTTTTAACATCTGAAATTAGTTGATACAGGACAGAGGAGTTGGCAGCCAATTTTAGAGCCTCTATATTAAATAAGAGTTTTTATTTAATATAGAGGCTCAAGTGGCTGCCAACTCTGTCCTGTATCAACTGATATCTACAGCCACCTTATCTTATATCAACATCTGAAATTAGTGTTAATTCATTTTAACACCTCCTTGCCTCAAATTGCTATTCTGTAAGCAAAAACATTAACCCCCAAAATATATTAAGATTTCGTCACTAATGTTAAAAATTAACTTGATTAATTTATTGATTGAAGTTGTGTGTGGCGACTCCGGTAGTGTGCCAAATCAAATCCCTGTGGAATTTTTGGGAGTAGATGCAGAGCCTATCAAAGGCGGACGGCCTTGTAAATCACTTTTAAATCGACTAATTTATCTTCTTAAATTAGGTCAGAGATATTAATATTCATTTAATTTAATACTCAATTTCCGAAGTAATAGTAGATATGTAAACTTATTTAGAAAACAACAATTAGCAAGGAAGACAATAGACAAAATATTTCCTCTATTAGAATATTCAGAGATGAATGAATGAATAATACATAATTTTTTGATAAGGAAATATTAATTAACACCTATTAAAACAATTACAAAAACATATATTCAAATAGTTATTTATTTAATCGTGACATAAATATTTAGAGTGGGCTAGTAGAAAATTTACCTTTATGAAGTAGATATTTTTTAGTAACACAATGCACTTGGAGAAAGGAATTTTATTGTAAAAAATACCTCTTCATTGTGATTACATCATCGACGATTGTTTTACATATCGTCATAAATTTATATCTAATATACTTTAGTAGGTAAGCTCGATCCTGAACACATTATATAAATGAACTTGTATTTTTTTAATATCATTATTTATTTACATAAAATGGAGTAATACAAAAGTTTTTTTTCCTTTGGCCGAAAGATTAATTAATTCATATTTTTACTATCTTTTATAAATATATGTAGGCCTATCTCGCTCTATATATGAGTCGACCATTTCCAAAAGTGTTTAGTTGCATCGGGAACACATTTTTAGGAAACGAGAAAAACCTGTATTTTATTAAACTCAAGAGTTAATTTATGTCTGTTATGTTTGTAAAATTTGTAAATATATTAGGAACTCAATTTACAAGGTCATAGGTCACTATTATTTTCTATATAGCAGTAATAAACTCTAATACTGTAACTGTATCAGAATGCTCACTGGAGTTACCGAGGTCAAATGGCTTGTTGTATGCAAAAAATCTTGGCTGTTATTGTAATGTTAGCAGAGTATAAAATGAGCTTCCTCTGAAGAAGAAAAGCCTTTGTGCCTTTGAAATATTAGGAATTAAACTCATTTGGAAAAATATAAAACTTTGTTTTTTTATTTTTCCCTTCCTTCATCCTTGCTGAAAAATCAGTGTGGTTGAGGAGTTTCGGTTCTATAATTCTCTCTGTATCACTCATTAAGCTTCAAGTAATAAACTGTAGTAATATTAAACTAGGCACTTTTGGAAAAGTCTTTTGTAATTAGCAAGTTTTGGAATTGGACCTTTTGCAATTAGGGAGTTTTGGCATTGTAAATTCAACTGGTCAGTATCAATCAACATAGCAAAACAAAAAAATCTGGTGTGACTGTCGCACAGCACACAACTTTCTCTTACCTTCGGTAATCGAAAGTTGTGTTCTGTGCTTGTCACACCAAATTTTTTCGTGTCGACATATATTTAGTTTCCACCAATATATTAGTTTTTTTTTTTTTTTTTCTCATTCACACTCACAATCACACACGCATTCACACAGTCTTTTCGGCAACTTAGGCCATTTAAGACTTTAGACGATAACCGTTATTTATTATTATACATATTGGGGTCCAGGCATTCTTATATAAGCCATTTGGTATCCAAATGCCTTATATAAAATCATCGGACTGCCTGGGGTCCGAACCCGCGACGTTTGGTATACGAGGTTAGCACGCTAACCTCTACGCCATGCCCCGAGGGCATATATTAGTTAGAATTTAAGATGTCAAATTTATAAACATGGGAAAATATTTATATTTTGTATCCATGGCAACCATTTCTCCTATCTTCTCTATGAAGCACAAGAGTAAAGTGTGCTTCAAACAATTTTGAGGGCAAAACGCGAATATACATTTGAAAGAGCATCTAAAAAATAATTTATTTTTGAATTTTAATCAAAATCGCGAATTTTGAAAAAATGGAAAAAACTAAAAAAGTACATCAGTAAAGTACTAGTACTCTTTAAACGATTTTGATTAAAAGCTTATTTTCTCGGTCACGGGGGGTGTTTAACTTAAATATAAAATTTCAGCCTCATAGCTCAATTCATTCATGCTTAAAAGTGAACACAGACACACACACACCCCCCCCACACACACACACACACACACAGATACCATGTCGCGAAAAACACTTTTTTGGATTCAGGGGACCTCAAAACGTGAAGATCCATCAAAATCTCGACATCGAATTTTTAACATGAATCCAATACTTTCTCTCTCATATATATTAAATTATATATATATATATATATATATATATATATTAAAAAGAGTAGAAATATAGGTCTGCACTATAAAAATGGTCCCCACTTTCACAAAATATACAATTTTATGGAAGCTTGCAACTAGTAGGTGAAAGTCGCCATCTTTGATGTTAGCAAGGGGTTTGGACGAGTATCAGAGTTTGCAACAAGACAGTTTTGGAAATGCAATGAAGGTCCGGTTTGAATTTGTGCTTGATTTTCAGTATTTGTTTTAAATAGGATATGCGCCAGTCACACCAGATTTTTATTTATTAGGATTGAATAAGGGGTTTGAAAATTGAAAAAAATGTTTTTTAAATTTATTTTAGCTAAATCGAAGCCAAATAAATAGAAAACATTAAAAAAATAGCGTTGATTATTATTTTGATTAGGGAGGGGGGATGAAGGGTTGATTATTTAAGAAAGGCATTGGAATATTCCAAATCACTTGTTGACATTCTTTTCCATCTCTAAATATAGTTAGATTAGAGATAAAGGTATTTTTTTACTTTTAATAAAAAGGGAATTGTTATTTTCATCAATTTTATTCCTATCGAAAGAAAGACAAGTCTCGTTCAGTCGAGCTCGTGGCCTGCAGACAGGCGCGCCGAGCTTCTCTGTTTTTTGTGTTTAAAGTGAATCAAAGTGAATAATTAATATAGTGTAACCCACCCTGACCTCACCGTCATCCAGCACACCCTCTTGAGAGTCTTATTAAAGGTAATTATTATGCATTTTATCGTTGAAAAAAAAAATGATAGAAACAAATAATTTGACTGCGAAAAAAGGTTCTTTTGAATATGAAATTAAATATTTTGTATTTCACTAAGTGTAGAGGAAGAATATAAGCTGTTGAAAGGGGGAGGGGGAGTGTAGGTCTCATTTAAAAAAATTTGTTTTTTATTTTTGGCACACACACACACACACACACATACACACAGTCTTTTCGGCAACTCAGGCCATATAAGACTTTATACGATACCCGTTATTAATTAATAATATAAATATTGGGAGTCCAGGCATTTCAATTTAAGCCATTTGGTATCCATTTCGGACTGCCAGGGTCCGAACCCCTCGACGTTCGGTATAGAAGGTAGGCACGCTACCAGCTACACCAAGCCTGAGGGCATTTTATTGATCTTTTCTCAAGTCACCATTATTTACCATTATATTCTTACTATTTAGTCTATATTTTTGTTAATCAAATTACTTTAATATACTTTTACTCAGGGGTGGATTAAGGGTTTAAAATTAAAATAAAATAATTTCAAAATAAAATAACTAGCCTAAGGGGAGGGGCGAATATTGGCCACCATGACCAATTGCTAGTTTTAATATAAATAAAAATAAATAAAAAAAAAATATTTTTTTAATTTATTCTCGCGGAGTAAAAATCCTAGTCATATGCAGCCAAAATTATTGTGACGTTTCGGCCTTCTTAAGAGCCGGAGGCGGGGTAAAAGAAAATTTAATTTCAAAAATTATAATTGTAATTTTTCATTTAAAATTTTCTTTTCATTCAATAACTAGGAATTTTTTTTTTTGACTCGCTTAATATTAAATTATATAGACCTTGTAGACACGTGGCGACACGTGGCC
>JAKCPI010004700.1:0-30477 GCA_023213315.1 Euborellia annulipes
AAGAGAATGTAAAAAATGAACACTGACTTAGGATCCCAATATTAAGTAAGTGCCCGCAGGCCCCATTATTTTGATCTGGCGGGGCCGCATGAAAATTTAATTTTTTGAAAAGGGTGAATAAATAAATAAATCCAGAGCTAGTATTCAGGCAAATTTATTCGGATTATATTCGGATTCAATTTTTTTCAATTCTAAATAACCATAATAGATTAATAGCAAAAGAATTTTTATCAAAATAATATTTACGTCATTAGGACACAAATAGGCTACTATCTGATTATTGCTTAAGGGCAATCCTTTATCAAATTAGATAGGAATTAGTATAAAAGTCGAGTTTTTATTGTATACTGGTATTTAAGAAAATAACAACAACATGGCAATTTCTTTTCGATTGTTTCTTTTATTTGCGATTCTATCTATGAGGTAAGTAACAAAATATTTCTTAAAAAGACATTTTCGGAATTCTGTTTTGTGGGAGACACTATAAGTCCATTGGGGAAAATCTCTTTCACGATTTAAGACCAGGAAATTATTAAAAATTTCTAAAGGTTGAAAGTTTCAACTTCAAAATATGAGTCGTCCATTTCCAAAAGTGCCTAATTGACAAAATTTGAGATTTTAATTGCATGTTGTTGGCACAACTGAACCTTCCAAAACTGCCTTTTAAAATATTAAAACAGTTTATTATTGCTATATAGAAAATAACACGGACCTAAGTCCTTGAAAATTGTGTTCCTAATTTATTTACAGATATTATAAACATAAGAGTCATAAATTAACTCTTGAGTTTAATAAAATACAGGTTTTTCTCGATTCCTGAAAATTTGATCCCTAGGCAACTAGACACTTTATTGGAACTTATATATTTCCATAATTTTTGATTAGATATTAAAACTTATTTTCCTATATACAGTAAATACAATTTTTATATGTAATTTATTATAAATTTTATTCTTTTTTAGTAATGATGACTATGGCTTGGGGAAAAGAAAAAGAGGATTTTCAAGGAGGAGATGAAGATGAAGATGAAGAAGAAACATCAACCTCTAATTGGTGGTATCCAGGAAAATACCTGGGATCCATCTCGGCGGGAGGATTTCAACCAAATTGGGATTATTTTGATTTCATGGGATGGAATTAATACATTAATCATCTGTATATTAATTTAATAATGTCTCATTAATCTCATTGTCAAAAGTTAATAAATAATTTGCCATTTGAATCTACTTGTAGTTTAATTTCTCTTAAGTTACTTTTTCTCTAATTTAATAATATAAATCCCCTGGCCGAGAAGTTAGAAGTGTTGACAATGGTCTATATCGTTAACCTAAAAGCCAAGGGGCGTGGAATCCCGGGCAGTCCGATGAATATTTTTTAAAATCAAATGATATAAATAAAAATGTGCCTGGACTCCTATATATATCGGATTAATAATGTGTATCGTATATAAAGTAAGAAATAAAATTATTTAATCAATAGAAGTTGTACAAGATTTTATTATATTTGAGAAAAGTAGTTCTGTTCCTGAATCAGATTCCAGATGGAATCAAGTTTTAATTAAAAAAAATCTTTTTGATTTGTTAATTAGCAGAGCCGTGCATTGGCTAATTTTTTTTTCTCCGTACGCGCCGGTGCCGGTATTTTTTTTTACCCGTACCCAGCCAGGAATTTTTTATCATTCTTAAAGCCCGACCGTACACGGCCGAAATTTTTTCAAGCCTGTCCGTACCTGCTCAAATTTTTTTATAATAAAAAATTTTATTTAATAGAAAAAAAGTATAATTAAAAAACCAATTTTTTCATGATCTCAGATATCGGAAAAAAGAAATATTTTAATTTTTTTTTTATTTTTTTTATAGGCCCGTGCCCGCCCGATTTTATTTGCGTGTCCGTCCGCCGTAGTTGTTTATTTAGACTTGATACCCTCCCAAAATGTTTTATGGTCTTCAAAGTCCGCATATTATTTCCTAAACAATGTAGATGCAGATCTGGTAAACAATTAAAATAAGAAATTAAAAAAAAAAATTATTATTTTTTATTTATTTTTACCTAATTCAATCTGAAAGATCCAGGAACAAAACTATCTAAAATATTCTCCCAAATAAATAAAAAATAAATAAAATTGTATAACCAATAAGTAAATTTTGGTGTAGTTGGTAGCGCGTCTGCCTTGTATACCAAGGGTTCAGGGTTCGGATCCCATGCAGTCCGATGATTTTATTTAAGCTATTTGGATACCAAAATAAGAATGCCTGGACTCCAAATAGATATATTCATTAATAAAGGTTATCGTAACAAGTTTTTAAAGAAAAAGTGCGAGTGTTAAAAGAAAAAAAGAAAGTATATTTTGTGTTTTAACGAGTAGCTCACTGGATGAATTCAAATTTGAAAGCACAAATTAAGTGGCTGATGGGCCTAGTCTAGGCAAAGAAGCACTGCCACCGAGATTGTTTTAGTTAAGCAATGCCAAGAGCTGCTGAATCTGGCGATAGGTGACTTCCAGAGACAAGACAGCTAAAAAAACAGCATTTTTAAAACGCAATTGTATAGCTATGAACATCATGTTATATTAATAAAGGGTAGAACCAAAAGGAGCAAATGCAGCTATATTTTTTCTTTATTTATTTATTTTATTTGCACAGCTTGCATTACGATTCTATATTTGAACCATCTTCAGAGCTGGTTAAAATAGAGAACAGAAACGTCGTAAAATAAATAAACAAAGAAAAAAATATAGCTGCATTTCACATTTTGGTGTTACATCTCGAATTCTGTCTAATATATGGCCTACTACTGGAAACTAAATATAGGCCTATATATCGACACAAAATATTTGGTGTGACAAGCACAGAACACAAATTCAAATTACCAGAGGAAAGAGAAAGTTGTGTGCTGGGCGGCCAGCACACCAGATTTTTGAAATTTATTTACGTAATTTTAATATAACTTAATGATAACAAAAATTGTGTTTTTTTTTATCTAATCGGTAAATTATTTTTTTCTTAATAATAAAATGAAATTTTATATAATGGAGAAAGTGAAGTACGTATTATCATCCAAATTATATTTAGTAATTAGGTTAATTCGCTTGATAAAAGGAAAATATTTGATTATAGCTTATTATCATTCCTATAAGAAATTTGATATTCATATAAAAGACCAAGTATGACTTGACTTTCAACCAAAAACATCATCATGACTGTTTTAATTCGTCTCTTCATGTTGTTCACCATTATGTTGGTATGTCTGGGTGAGTAAAATATTTTATTTTTATATTGAAATAAAACTGGACAAACTAAGGTGTATTTTGTACAATAGAATTTAAATAAAAGGAAATGATTCCTTAATATCATTACTCTTCATTCAAATTGAAAAAAAAAACACAACTTTCTCTTACCTTCGGTAAACGAAAGTTGTGTTCTGTGCTTTTCACACCAGATTTTTGTGTCGAGAGCAAGTAAAAACAATACATTTCTAAACTTGAGATATTCATAGCTCATGTATATAATGGAATATCTGGCGGCCTAATAATGTAGTAAGCTGTAAGCAATCATTGGTGAAATAAAACTAAGCTTATTAGAATTTGTTCGAAGACGTTTAGAGAAAAATCTCCATTTTGAAGTTGTATATAGCCTACTCACACTTCAAATTTAGAATCTTAAGCTGTAATTAAATTCGGGTTTATGTCCCACTTGACTCAAATATTATTCAGGATTGTCAAAACTAGTTGATAATCACATCTTGATTTATGGTTTTTGGGCATTCGAGAACATTTTGCGGTCCGAATTTATTTCAAATGAAATAAATTTTTGTCACATGAAAACGGGTTGCCAACCTCTGATCCATTGCACAAGAGGCAAGAACTTTATAACTGCTATTTAATTATTTTGTTTGTAGCAATGACGGCCTGCGGTTTTCCGGGCGACGAAAAGAATGTGGAAGTAGAGGCAAATCCAATGTCTCAAAAATTTCCTTGGGGCTCAGCTATAGAATAAGAACGTCAGGTATAAAATGTTTATTTATTCAATAAAAATTTAAATCACATTTTTAAATGGTTCAAACTGACTTCATTAATATTATCATTATATGTTTAATATAATTATTGTATAATTATTTTTGTATTTGTAGATACAGCAAACGGAAAGTAAATCGCTTCAAAACCCTGGTTGCCTGATTTGCTTATATTTAATCAATCTTGATGTAAAATTGCACGTTTTAAGATATAAATAAATTCTTTAATATTTTTTTCATTTAACTTAAATAAATATATCTGTATTTTTCAATTTCAAAGTAGACTAAATATATTATAAATAAAATTATGTCACTATAAATTTTGTAAAACCTGTAACAGAAGAAATTTAATTCTAATTAAATTAATTTATCATCACTCATATTATTTATTAATTCCTTCTTATTTTATCCTGTCGAATATTCTCTGCTCTGGAATATGACAAAAAAGCAACACAAGACAACAAAATCTGGTGTGACTGGCGCACAGCACACAACTTTCTCTTACCTTCGGTAATCGAAAGTTGTGTACTGTGCTTGTCACACCAGATTTTTTGATTTCAGATGTAAAATTTATAAGTATGGGAAAATATTTATATTTTGTTACCATGGCAACCATTTCTTCTATCTTTCCTATGAAACAGAAGAGTAAAGTGGTCTTCAGAAGATTTCAATCGCAAAATGAGAATATACATTTTAAAGAGCATCTAAAAAATAATTGATTTTTTGAATTAAAAAAAAATCGTTGGAGCAAATTTTGAGAAAATCTAAAAAAACTGAAAAAGTACATCAGTAAAGTACTAGTACTCTTTTGGCCGATTTTGATTAAAAGCTTATTTTTTCGGTCCCGGGGGTGTTTAACTTAAATATAAAATTTCAACCTCGTAGCTCAATTCCTTCATGCTTAAAATTGAACACACACACACCCACACACCCACAGACAGACCATGTCGCGAAAACCACTTTTTTGGATTCAGGGGACCTCAAAACGTGTATATCCATCAAAATTTCGACATCGAATTTTTGACATGAATCCAATACTTTCTCTCTATATATATATTACATATATACATAGGTAAGAGAAAGTAAAATGAATTGAAACAGAAAGGGGACTAGAATAACATGACAGGCGACTCGGTGGAAATCTCATTCTCCATTTGAGGACCAAGAAAATTCAAAAAAATCAGGTGTAACTAGTCGAACATCACACTTCGGTAATTGTAAGTTGTATTCTGTGCTTGTCACGCCAGATATTTTGTGATTATATTTAGTTTTTGCCAATATATTAGAATTCCAGGCATTTAGGGAAAGCTACAGATTGTTCTACCGAAAATATTTCGCGGGCCAATAAAATTAATCGAATTTGAAATGAACTAAAATAATAATAAAACAAAATTAAAGACTTAATCGACATCTTAAGGTGCGTATACACATCTGCGCTCTGCTCCGCTCGCGAGCACCATGTTCGTTGTTTTGAGATGCTCGCGAGCTGCTCGCCGCGATCCATCTCTTCGGATCGGGGCAGGTTCGTCAAAATAAATAATTTCAACGAACATGGGACGAGCAACGAACACGAGCCGCGAACTGCTCGCGAGCGGAGCAGAGCGCAGATGTGTACGCACCTTAAGACCATTTATACCCCTACTCTCTATACGACTCTATTTTTTTTTCTAAACAAATTCATTATTGAATTATATTATAAATTAGTAACAAATAATTAGTAACCAAGGGTAGAGTTTACTGAGCTGGAACTCAGTTTTTTTTATAAATTACAAAAAAGTAAAAAGTACTTCAGTAAAATACTAGTACTTTAATCTTAAGCACATAATTGGAGGGGGGGGTTGGAGCTCCTTAGATGAGGGGGAGACAAAAAATCTGCTGTGACAAGCACAGAACACAAATTCCAATTACCGAAGGAAAGAGAAAGTTATGTGCTGTGCGACCAGTCACACCAGATTTTTGAAATTTATTTACGCAATTTTAATTATCTTAATGATAAAAAAAATTTTTTTATTTTAAATTAAATTCTTTCTTAGTAATGAAATACAATTTTTATACCTGGTATAATGGAGAAAGTGATGTATTATCAACAAAATTATATTGAATAATTAGGTTAATTCCTTTGATAAGAGAAAAATCTTTGATTATAGCTTATTATCATTCTTATATGAAATTTGATATTCATATAAAAGTCCAAGTATGACCTGACTTTCAACCAAAAACATCATCATGACTGTTTTAATTCGTCTCTTCCTGTTGTTCACCATTATGCTAGTATGCCTGGGTGAGTAAAATGTTTTATTTTTTTATATTGAAATAAAACTTGGTAAACTGAGATAAATATTTGTTTATAAGTCTTTTAGGGTCAAAGATAAAAATTAGCCTCAGAGCTATCTTGAATAATAGAATTTTAAATTAATTCTTAATAAAATGTTAATATTAAAAAATATGTAGATAATTTTTAGATCCACTTATACATGGATTGAAATAACGTTAAACACTTGTAATTAATAAATTAAATTATTTTAAAGTATTCCAAGTTTTACTCTAAAGTTATTATATATAATTTTCAAAAGGGCTTGTCGTTATATTGTATTCATATTATAAATTTAGAGAAGGATTAAAGATTTTAGAATTATATTAATATGAAAGAGATTTTGGAAGCATCTTGTCAAAATAATCTAAAATTCATGTCAAAAATTGAATGTCGAAATTTTAATGAAATCATGTTTTGAGGTCCCCTGGTTCCAAAAGATACGAGGAAATTTTATATTTAAGTAGGTTACTCTCCTGGCAGTTAACACAAAGCTAAATTAAATATCTATTATACTTATTATGTAGCCTTAGTATTACTACTATTAATACCTTGTAGTATTACTAGCCCTGTCGTCTGCCTAAGGCGAACTTTGCATTTAGCCTTCACCCATTCCCTGACCTGCTGCTCTGGGTCAGGCGTAGAAGTGCAAAATTACATTTCGAAATTCCAATTTCAATATGTTAACGTATATATTATAAAAATAATAAATACTATGGGCCTAATGATTATGATTTTATTTTTAGCAATGACGGCCTATGGTTTTCCGACAGACGAAAAGACTAAAAAAAGCACTCCTATTCGCGTTCCCTTCTTCGTAGACCCTAATCTTTTTGGATGGCAAGTATAAAATTTTTATTTATTCAATAAAATTTTAAATGAAATTATTATAAGGTCCAAATTGAAGTTTTTAATGATTATTATATAATTATTTTTTAATTATTTTTATTATATAACATAAAAATCCCTAAATGAATCCAACAGATATCGGACCACAAAAAAGTGCAGGAGATGGATTTGAACTCAAAAAGTTTGGTAAAGTGAATGATTAAAAATGATCGAGAGATCCACACGCCCGCAGCAGGTCTGCATAGTGAACCTTTAGGGGCACACAGGGTTATACACGCCCACACCAGGGACATACAAGGATATGCAGGCCAATACCGGGAGCACACACAGTAGATCGAAAGTGACCAGAAGAAAAATGTATGTCCCTGGTGAGGACATGTATATCCCTGTGTGTTCCTAAAGGTTCACCATGCAGACCTGCTGCGGGCGTGTGAATCCCTCGATCATTTTAATAATTTTTACTCGGGTTACCAATTCAACCAACTGATTTTTTTTTTATATTATTATAAGTTATGCGGAAAGGATTTATATGATTTATATTTATCTTTTTGAATATTTTGCTCTTCTTATAATCTATATATTCGATGAAAGCCCTTTCCACAACTACCGTAGGTTTCAAAGATAGAAACTCAATAATAATCCTTTGTCTCTTATTTTTAGATCCAGCAAACGGAAAGTAAATCACTACAACGACCTGGTCTCCAAAGTAATGATTTGCTTATATTTATTTAAATCAATCTTCATATCAAATTGTTAGTTTAGTTTTTAAGGTGCGTCACATCTGCGCTCTGCTCCACTCGCGAGCACCATGTTCGTTGTTTTGAGATGCTCGAGAAGTTGCTCGCCGCGATCCATCTCTTTGGATCGCGGCAGGTTCGTCAAAATAAATAATTTCAACGAACATGGGACGAGCAACGATCACGAGCCGCGAACTGCTCGCGAGCGGAGCAGAGCGCAGATGTGTACGCACCTTAAGATATACACGTTAATCTTTCTTTTTTTCATTTAAATTAAATAAATTTATCTGTATTTTTCAATTTTAAAGAAGATTAAATGAACTGTATTATATATAAAATTATGTCATTATACATTTAGTAAAACCTGTAACCGAAGAAATTTAAATTAATTCTAATTAAATAAATTCATCTTAACACTTATAATTTATTAATTCCTTCTTATTTTATCCTGTCGATTATTCTCTGCTCTGGACTAACAATAAGACATAAAAAGCAACACAAGACAACAAATGGATTGAAACATCAAGGGGACTAGACTAACTTGGCAGGTGGCTCAGTGGTAATCCTCCTTATTAATGCTTCTCATTCTCCATTTTAGGCCCGCCCAAAATCAAAAAAAATCTGATGTGACTAGTCGCACACATTTTCTCTTAACTTCGGTAATTGAAAGTTTGGCTGATCATTCCAATTTGGCTGATATCTCCATTTCTCCATTATAATCACATCACAGTCACAACCTCAAAAATCTTGGATGAAATGTATACACTTTTTACCTTTTTTTATTCAATAAAATTTTAAATGAAATTTTTATAAGGGCCAAATTGACGTCTTTAATTTTTTTTTAATATGATTATTATATAATTATTTTTTACTTTTCAGGGGGTTGGAGAATGATAACCAGCAATTTTATAGCTCCACCTGACGTCCTTTTATTTGGCAGATTATCGATAGATACACACATCATCTTCAGTGCCGCGAGGATATAGTAGGTGGGCTTTGTCTATTAATATCAAATGCCTTAGGGGCGTTAAACATAGTGGTGAGGCCTAAGCTGATGACCGCTTTGTGTCCAAAGCAGAATTGATATTCAATTATCAATTATTAATTATCAATTGATATTCAATTATCAATTATTAATTATCAATTCTGCTTTGGACACAGAGCGGTCATCAGCTTAGAGAAGGCACCTCACCACTATGCTTTAACGCCCCTAAGGCATTTGATATTAATAGACAAAGCCCACCTACTATATCCTCGCGGCACTGAAGATGATGTGTGTCTTACGCATCGAAATATCTGCCAAATAAAAGGACGTCAGGGTGGAGCTATAAAATTGCTGGTTATCATTCTCCAACCCCCTTACTCTACTCATCCCAGCCTATTATTCAATCTACGTATTTTTTACTTTCTCTTACCTCTATATATATGTTAATATATATAGAGAGAGAAATATTGGATTCATGTCAAAAATTCGATGTCGAGATTTTGATGGATCTTCACGTTTTGAGGTCCCCTGAATCCAAAAAAGTGGTTTTCGCGACATGGTCTGTCTGTGTGTCTGTGTGTGTGTCTGTGAACAAAATATCTCAAGAACGAAAAGAGTTAGGAGGTTGAAATTTTATATTTAAGTTAGGCACCCCCATGGGCTGATGCACTTTTTCAGTTTTTTTCGATTTTCTCTAAATTTGCTCCAACGATTTTTTTTTTAAATTCAAAAATCAATTATTTTTTAGATTCTCTTTAAAATGTATATTCTCATTTTGTGATTGAAATCTTCTGAAGACCACTTTACTCTTGTTCTCCATAGAAAAGATAGGAGAAATGGTTGCCATGGTAACAAAATATAAATATTTTGTCATACTTATAAATTTTACATCTTGAAAATCGAATGTACCGTACTGTCGGAAACTAAATACATGTCGACACAAAAAATCTGGTGTGACAAGCACAGTACACAACATTCGATTACCGAAGGTAAGAGAAAGTTGTGTGCTGTGCGCCAGTCACACCAGATTTTTCTTTATTTCAAAGTTGTATAGCGCGGAAAAATTGCGAATTATATAGACTTGGCAGGTAGCTCAGTGGTACGTCTTTATTAATGCTCCTCATTCTCCATTTGATGCCCGCCCAGAGTCAAAAAATCTGATGTGATAGTCGCACATTTTCTCTTAACGGTAATTGAAAATTGTGCTCTGTGTTGTCACACCTAATATTAGGCGTTGTCATATATATTTAGTTTCTGCCAATATATATTAGAATTCAAGATGTAAAATTTATAAATAGAAAAATATTTATCATTTGTTAATATGGCAACTATTTCATTTAGGTACATTACCCGCCTCGATCATTACAATCTGAGGTGTAATAGGGAGAAAAGTTTTTTGGCAAGACATATAAAATATCTGGGTCATATAGTTGCTGCCGATGGACTAAGGCCGGATCCGGGAAAATTAGAAGTAGCCAAAGAGTTCCCATCTCCTAGAAATGTAAAAGGAAGTTCAAAAATTTTTGGGTTTATGTAATTGGTTTGGGAACTTCATTCATAATTTGGCCGAAAAATGTGAACCCCTGACGCGTCTGACTCGTAAAGAAGTAAAATGGCAGTGGGGTGTAAAAGAAGAGGAAGCCTTTAAAAATTTGAAGAAGTCTCTGTTAGTATCAAAAGAAAGAGCACACTCCGATTTTACCAAACCGTTTATGCTACAAACGGACGCCAGTGAAATTGGGGTAGGCACTATAATTTTCCAAAAAAAGGAAAACAAGGAAAGAAGGATAATTGCCTATGCTAGCGCACAGTTAAATAATTGCCAAAGGAAGTATCACGCTACCGCCAGAGAATTTTTGGCGATAGTGTGGGCAGTAAGGAAGTTCCGGTCTTATTTTGAGATAAGACCTTTTTATATTAACACGGATAATAGGTCCCTTCTATGGTTAAAAAATGCAAGACACCTCGTCTATGTTAACACGATGGACTTTAGAACTTATTATGGGGTTCGAATTTCAAATAATTCACTGTGCTGGGAAAAATAATTTGGGCGCCGATATTTTGTCCAGGAACCCAGACCAGGAAGTGCTTCCTGGCAGCAATATAGATAATGAAGAAAGAATCTTACCGGATAGGTACGAAGAAGAGTGTATTAAATTAGGAGAAATTTCGGAATCTCAAGAACCGGATAAATTAATTGAAGAAATTAAAAAATCGCAAATTATGGATATGTTTTGTGGAAAAATCGTTGAATGCTCATCCGTCGAGAGAATTGTACTCAAGAAAAGCAAGCAGGGAAATATTGGCCATTGACATATCTTTTAGGATCAGCCTCTACCAATCAAATAATAAGGGTCTTGGAGAAAGAAATTTTTCCTCGGTTTGGATATCCAAAGGCTATTTTTGAGCGACAATGACCTTAATTCACCTCAAAAATCTGGACAGATAAGCTTAGAAAATGGGGAATAGACTGTTGGCAAACACCAATTTACCATCCTAGGGCCAACCAAACGGAAAGAATGAACCCGGAACTGAAAAAAGGGATAAGAATAGCGGTGAAAACGAGCATCGCTAATGGGAAGTGAAGATTCCTCAAATCCTTTATAGTCTTAGGAAATAGAAAAATGCAGCGACCGGTTTCTCCCGGCAGAATTGGTAATTCCATGAGAAAATTAAATCCCCTGGGGATTGGAATACAAACGGTCCGATCCACACTAATTTAAATATAACGAGAGTCTATGAAACTAATAAGGAGAGAATGGAGAAAAGGTATGAAAGAACGAAGGAAAATAATTTGAGATATCAGGGCAGATATAGCCAAAGCGCCACGGAAAGGAAGAATTGAAAATAGGAACATACGTCTGGGTACGGATGTTTGTTTATGGAGTTGAAATAAAGAAGAAAGAGAAGAAAATACAAAGAAACGATTTAAAAATACATTTTGTAAGGGTTTGGAAAAGGCAAACAGGTAAAAGTCAACCAAGTCTAGGACGAGGATGATGTCACGGGAGCTTAGAGTCCAAGATGATGACGTATTGTGTATTGTTGTTATGATAGCTTTTTTGTAAATAATTTTGAAAAATAAATAACCAAACGTTATCTTGTGCAATTTTATTACAAGTACCAGGTATATGTCCATCAAAAGTCTCAACAATGAATTTTTGACATCAATACTCCTTCTGTCTATATTAACATATTACCATTTAGGTATAGATAAGAGAAAGTAAAAAGCAAATAAATATTTTTAAAGTATAAAAACAAAAAATCTGGTGTGACTGGCGCACAGCACACAACTTTCTCTTACCTTCGGTAATCGAAAGTTGTGTACTGTGCTTGTCACACCAGATTTTTGTGTCGACATGTATTTAGTTTCCGACAGTAGGGTACAATTGAATTCAAGATGTAAAATTTATAAGTATGGGAAAATATTTATATTTTGATAGCATGGCAACCATTTCTCCTATCTTTTCTATGCACTGTAAAAAAAAATTTTAATTTTAGTATGTTTTAGTATAGTAAATTTACAAATTTTCCTTGTAAATGATAACTACCATACATTTGTATACTAAATTTACAAATCTATGCATTCAAAAAATTTTTACAACCAAAAAACATTTTAAAATTACAATTCTCTTGGAAAATTAGAGTAAATATTGTAATTTTACCATACGATTTCTAATTTTACAATACAACGGCATTGTAATTTTAGAACACGGTTTGTAATTTTAGAAAAGGGTTTGTAATTTTACAAAAAGGTTTCTAATTTTACAATACAAGGGTATTGTAATTTTCCTTTTAAGCCTGTCTGAGACGGCCAACATGGCCGACTTTGTTTCGACTGCTTTTTAGCTTTCTTAATAAAGACATTTTTGGCACTATAAGGATTTATTTAAGTTATAATAATACAAAAAATAATAATATTATGATAACTTTAAGTTTATTTTTTATTTTATTATTTAGTAAAAATAGTTTACAATGAGGTCATACTTGAATGCCAAATAGCAGAGATAGATCATTAGTTAACAGGTGATTCGATGGTCAAATGGACTAGGCAGCAAGACTTCTACCAAAAAGGTCAGTGTTCAAATCCTGGAGGAATTTTTCATTAAATAAAAATATTTACTTCACTCCATTCAGGTAGAGACGTCCCCTAAAGGTCAATAACCTATGATGGGTCCAGTCGTAAATTTTTTTTTCTTTTTCTAAATATTAGTAAAATTACAAACATTTGGATTGTAAAATTGCTAAATATTTGTAAAATTACCAGACATTTGGATTGTAAAATTGCTAAATATTAGTAAAATTACCAAATTTGGACTCGAAATTGCTAAATATTGGTAAAATTACCAGACATTTGGACTCGAAAATTGCTAAATATTAGTAAAATTACCACACATTTGTAAACGATTTTTGCAAAGAGTTTTGTAAAAATATAATTCAACTGTATAGTAAATTTAGTATCTATTGGTCTTGGAAATTTGCTTACAACAAAAAAATTGTAAAATCATCGAAATTTTTTTTACAGTGTGGAGTACAAGAGTAAAGTGGTCTTCAGAAGATTTCAATCACAAAATGAGAATATACATTTTATAGAGAATCTAAAAAATAATTGATTTTTGAATTTTAAAAAAAATCGTTGGAGCAAATTTTGAGAAAATCGAAAAAAACTGAAAAAGTGAATCAGTAAAGTGCTAGTACTTTTTGGTCGATTTTGTTCAAAAGCTTCGTGTCACGTCCCATGGGGGTGCCTAACTTAAATATAAAATTTCAACTTCCTAGCTCTTTTCGTTCTTGAGATATTTTGTTCACAGACACACACACAGACACACACACACACACACACACACACACACACACACACACACACACACACACACACACACACACACACACACACACACACACACACACACACACAGACAGACCATGTCGCGAAAACCACTTTTTTGGATTCAGGGGACCTCAAAACGTGAAGATCCATCAAAATCTCGACATCGAATTTTTGACATGAATCCAATACTTTCTATATATATATTACATATATACATAGGTAAGAGAAAGTAAAAAAAATAGAATTTTATCACATTTGCACTTAACCTGAGTTATCTTAATTGTAAACGACAAATGAATAAATTATTAATAATATCAAGAAATATGCCAACATGGGACCTGGGCCGATTTTTTATTATTTAGAAAAATAAAATTTACACTCGATAAATTGATGTTTTATGGCTGTGGAGATTTACTCAGGATTTGTAAAGACTTTGCAGCCAGGAGATTAAATAAAAAATATTTTATTTAATTTTTATTTTATTATTGTGTATAATTGACAATATTTGCCCTGATGAAGGTCGTGATTGGCGACTGAAACGTCGGCAAATAAAAATTAAATAAAAACATTTTTTTTTTTAAATTTAATCTCTTGGCTGCAAAGTCCCTGCGAATCCTGAATAAAATTTACATATTTGGGGGCCTAAGCCAACTCAAGGCCTGGGAAGGACCTCCCCCCACCGCCTCCTGCTCTCAGTACGCCACTGCATGGCAACAAAACAAATTTTACATCTCATTCTATCTAATATAATTCCTACTGCCGGAAACTAAACATATGTCGAGACAAATAATCTGCTGTGACAAGCACAGAACACAAATTCCAATTACCGAAGGAAAGAGAAAGTTATGTGCTGTGCGACCAGTCACACCAGATTTTTGAAATTTATTTACGCAATTTTAATTATCTTAATGATAAAAAAAATTGTTTTTTTTTAATTAAATTCTTTCTTAATAATGAAATACATTTTTTATATAATGGAGAAAGTGATGTATTATCAACAAAATTATATTGAATAATTAGGTTAATTCCTTTGATAAGAGAAAAATCTTTGATTATAGCTTATTATCATTCTTATTTGAAATTTGATATTCATATAAAAGACCAAGTATGACTTGACTTTCAACCAAAAACATCATCATGACTGTTTTAATTCGTCTCTTCCTGTTGTTCACCATTATGCTAGTATGCCTGGGTGAGTGAAATATTTTTATTTTATATTGAAATAAAACTGAGCAAACTGAGTTAATTATTTGTTTCTAAATCTTTTAGGGTCATAAATAAAAATTATCCTCATTCTTATTTTGAACAATAGAATTTGAACAAAAAAAAAATATTTCCTTAATAAATTCGTTCAAATATTTAAATATGTAGGTGATTTTTGGATCCACTTATACATGGATTGAAATGACGTTAATTTTAAAGCAATCGAAGTTTTACTCTAAAGCTATTATATATAATAAATTAATTTTCAAAAGGGCTAGACGTTATATTTAAATCCAAATCTAAAATCCATGTCAAATATTCGATGTCGAAATTTTAATGAAATCATGCTTTTAAGTCCCATGAGTCTAAAAAAGTGGGTCCCGCGAGCTAAATATATAATCATATTATTAGCCCTGACTCCCATTTAAGGCGAAGTTTGGATCTACTATTCGATTATTATTAAGAGGGTAAAAATAAGAAATGCTGCTAAGGTTATTTGTTTATTCGATTAATTCACACAGCTGACGTTTTCATTCATTTCGTAATTCCAATTTTACCATGTTACGTATAGATATATTATAAAATTAATAAATACTAATGATTGTAAATATTTGTTTTTTTTTTAGCAATGACGGCAAATGGTTTTCCGAGAGACGAAAAGGTTGAACAAAACGCTCGCTTTCCCTATCCATCTTGGATGAAATGTATACACTTTTTGCTTTTTTTTTATTCAATAAAATTTTAAATGATATTTTTATAAGGTCCAAATTGACAGTTTAATTTTTACTTTCTCTTACCTATGTATATATGTAATATATATATAGAGAGAAAGTATTGGATTCATGTCAAAAATTCGATGTCGAGATTTTGATGGATCTTCACGTTTTGAGGTCCCCTGAATCCAAAAAAGTTGTTTTCGCGACATGGTCTGTCTGTCTGTCTGTGTGTGTGTGTGTGTGTGTGTGTGTGTGTGTGTGTGTGTGTGTGTGTGTGTGTGTGTGTGTGTGTGTGTGTGTGTGTGTGTGTGTGTGTGTGTGTGTGTGTGTGTGTGTGTGTGTGTGTGTGTGTGTGTGTGTGTGTGTGTGTGTGTGTGTGTTCAATTATAAGCATGAAGGAATTGAGCTAGGAGGATGAAATTTTATATTTAACTTAGGTACCTTTGAAGAATCTCAAAATAAGCTTTTGAACAAAATCGGCCAAAAAGTACTAGTACTTTACTGATGTACTTTTTCAGTTTATTTCGATTTTCTCAAAATTCGCTCTAACGATTTTGATTAAAATTCAAAAATCAATTATTTTTTAGATGCTCTTTCAAATGTATATTCTCGTTTTGCCCTCAAAATTGTTTGAAGCACACTTTACTCTTGTGCTTCATAGGAAAGATAGGAGAAATGGTTGCCATGGTAACAAAATATAAATATTTTCCCATGTTTATAATTTTGACATCTTAAATTTCTAATATATTGGCGGAAACTAAATATATTTCGACACAAAAATCTGGTGTGACAAGCACAGAACACAACTTTCGATTACCGAAGGTAAGAGAAAGTTGGTGTGCTGTGCGCCAGTCACACCAGATTTTTTAATAAGATTTTAAAATTATTTTTTAATTATATATATAACATGTTATTAGGGTGGCACCTATTTAGTAAACTTAAAATTTAGAACTGATCGTCCCCCAGATCATTAAATTATCACAAAAAATAAGATTTCAATGGTAAAAGTCATCAAACCGTTCCGAAATGCTAATGAAGATTAGCAAAAAGTGTACTTCAAACGATTTCCACAAAAAATTTCTCTGATATACTTTTTAAAGAGCATCTAAAAAATAGTCGATTTATGAATTTTAATCAAAATCGTTGGAGCGAATTTTGAGAAAATCTGAAAAAATACATCAGTAAAGTACTAGTACTTTTTGGCCGATTTTGTTCAAAAGCTTCGTGTCTCGTCCCAGGCGGGTCCCTAACTTAAATATAAAATTTCATCATCCTAGCTCCTACTTTCCAAATTTAGCGCCCATTAACCAATAAAATTCTACATCTGCTATATCTTGTTGACATCTATCTATTATTATTGTTTTTTTTTTTTTTCTGTTAACAAAAGAGCTAGGAGGTTGAAATTTTATATTTAAGTTAGGAACCCTCCGACGAAACACGAAGTTTTTTAAAGAAAATCGGCCAAAAAGTCAAGTACTTTACATTTTTCATTTTTTTCGATTTTCTCAAAATTCGATTTTGATTAAAATTCATAAATCGACTATTTTTTAAATGCTCTTTAAAATGTATATCAGTGAAATTTTTCGTGGAAATTGTTTGAAGTACACTTTTTGCTAATCTTCATTAGCATTTCGGCACGGTTTAAACGCTTAATTTGAGGGCTTTTACCATTGCATAGATTATACTATATATACTTTATAAGACATAGTTTGATCTAAGTATTTATTTATATGCGGAAGGGGCTTACTGAAGAAATTTAATAATATTATCCCCCTTGACTATTTTGTTTTTCTTCTTATAGTGCATATATTTCCCATAACAGATATTTTGGTAACGATATGAGCCCTTTCCACAAAAGGTAGAAACTCACTAATAACCCCTTGTTTCTTATTTTTAGATCCACCACCATACGGAAAGTAAATCGCTCCAACGCCCTGGACACCAATGAAATGAATTGCTTATATTTATTTGATCAATCTTCAAATAAAATTGCTAGTTTAATTTTAAAATATAAACCCTTTAATCTTTCTTTTTTAATTTAAAATAAATATATAGGCTTATATATATATCTGTTTCAATTTCAATGACTGAAAATACAGTATTATATCAATAATTAAAATTATGTCTTTAATACATTTATTAAAAACTGTAATCGAAGAAATTTAATTCAAATTAAATGAATTCATCATAACACTTAGACTATAATTTATTAATTCCTTCTTAATTTAACCTGTCGATTATTCTCTGCTCTGGACTATGATATAAAAAGCAACACAAGGCAACAAAATCTGGTGGACTGTCGATGAGCACACAACTTTCTCTTACTTTCGATAATTGAAAGTTGTGTTCTGTGCTTGTCACACCAGATTTTTCATGTCGACATATATTTAGTTTCCGCCGATATATTAGATTTCAAGATGTAAAATATTTATATTTTGTTACCATGGCAATCATTTCTCCTATCTTCCCTATGAATGTACCTACAAGAGTATAGTGGTCTTCAGAAGATTTCAATCGCAAAATGAGAATTACATGAATCCAATACTTTCTCTCTCTATATATTAACTAGGGTCCGACCGAAACAAGATTTTCAGCCGAAACCGAAACCGAATATTCGGCCTCAATCTTAGTTTCGGCCGAAACCGTAACCGAAACCGAAACTTGTATTTCCTATAAAAAATTATTATTATTTTACTTTTTTTTTTTTTGAAATTTTTTCGAGCTGCGGAAAATTTTTTTCCCCTCCCGTGAAAATCATTTTACCTTTTTTTTAGGGAGACTAAAAAATTTTTCCGCCCCTTTTCCGCTTTTGCAAATAATTGGACCTTTTTTTTGCATACAAGTCTCATCCCATCTTTTCTGACTCAGGTTTCGGCCGGCCGAAAGGTTCGGCTACTTTTTGGCCGAAACCGAAACTACGGCCGAAACCAGGATTTTTGGCCGAAACTGGCCGAAACCGTAACCGAAACCGAATATTCGGTCGGTTCCTAATATTAACATATATAGAGGTAAGAGAAAGTAAATAAAAAGGAGAAGCATAAAAGGGGAACTCAACTGCGGGAACTAAGAAGATGCCTGTTGAGATTAGACTTAAAAGTCTGAAGATTGTAGGTTTTGGGGAAGATAGACGCAGGGAGCTTGTTCCAATCGCGGGAGGTCATGGGGCAAAGGAAGATTGGAATTGACTAGTTCTGTTAGTCCTGATTTGAACAGCATAGGGACGTTAAAGACGTTACAAACTATTACATCAAGAAAACATCTAATTCAAAAATTGAAAAAATAATGAAGTTTTTTGCATATTTTGACAAACTTTAGGGCCTATAGGGACCGTGCGTCTAGATCTTTGCGCCAACTAGTGGCAATCATCTTAATTAGTCGGGGGATTTGTTAAATATTTAACATGTGATTTATTTTTGAATAATTATTAATTAAATATATTGAGATTATTTGAAGTTTGTCGACTTTAAGAAAAAATTGCTGTATCAGTGGCTGTAATAATACATCACTTCAGAAACCTGGAATGGATGTGAAAGTGAAATTTTATAAATTTCCAGATAGCCACATGAAAATAGCAAAACGTAAACAGTGGATAAAAACAGTAAAAAATTATGACTAAGTCCAAAATTAATTAAAAATATATTATATAATTAAAATGAATTTTGAGATTAAACTCGACGCATGTAAATAACTCATTTTGTTAACCAGGTTCTTATATTTATGACATTTATTTCATAATAAAAGCTTAACCTTAAAACTTTTTTTCGATTTCAGAGAAAATCCAAATCAAAATTCGAGAATTTGTAGTAATACTCATTTTATAAACAACGAAAAATCGGAACATCCGTCTTATATTCCCTCGATTTTTCCTGGAAGCAAAAATATTTTTAAAAAATATACAATCCTTGTGAGGTATCCGGCTATTAAAAATTCGTGAATTACTAAAAGCTGCTAGTACTAATAAATAATAAACTAATAAGTACTAATAAATCCTCTTTGGTCACAAAGACCTATTCACCCCAGAAGAAGTAGATGTAACATAACCTTCTGTAAGGATACATATTGAACGGGTTAATCAACGAATTAAGAACTTTAAAATTTTATCTAAAGTTCCAAATTCATTATTTCCTCATATTGATGAGAACTTGAATATAAAACGAATGATTTGGATTTAAATGTGACTTTGACGCTTATGACACTTTCACAAGAATTTGTTTTTTCAACTACCGCAAAGACATGATTTGAGTTGAATATTTTTTTTTCTCTTTTTCATCATTGTGGCCGCGTATAATATTACTGACAACTAGTTGAAATCAGTATTTTATTATTTTTTCCATTTTTTTAAATATTTTATGTTGTTTGCAATGAATGTTTACATTCCACAAAGTTTGTCAAAAGAACACTAGACAGCGCTTACTTAGGCTATAGTGCTGCCTCTATGTTTCACGCACGATCCCTATACGCGACCGCAAGATATCAACAGATTTTGATAATTTTTTTTTTTCCTTTTTTTTTTTGTTTATATAATTCGCAACTTTTTGGCCCTATTACAACTTCCAAATAAAAAAATGAGTTTTTTTTGGTCCACTCTAAAATCACGTAATTTCTCACTCTATGCCCTCCCTAAATCAACAATCTTTACAATCTATTCAGGAAAGTAATGTGATATGCAGTCACACTACTCTAAACTTTTCTTTAAGAAAATTTAATTTGTGGCATTTTGATTAAATAATTAATTAACTTGTCAATCTAATATTTATACTCTGTACATGCATGGTTTGCAGATAAATTTTCCTCCTGCTATAATTTGCTGGATTTAAGATATTTATTAGTTAAATTCACAATGTCTTCGGGAGACATTTAATTTTATAAAATTTCTGCGATAAATGATATTTCAAACAATTCATATTCATTTCTATTCATCGTTCACGAGATATTCGAGATCCGTAGATTTTACTTTAAAGAAAACAAATGGCCCAAATCTGTTCATCCTTATGGAAAATTAGCTCTATACTCCCGAAATCGTGTCTAGCACAACAAATTAAATTAGTTTCTGAACAGAGTTGAAAATTCCACGAAGAACATTTTGGTAAGTGAAAGAGAAAAGTATCGATACAGATATATGTATATAGGCTTTAGAAAACTTCTAAAGTAGATATTTAAACATTAAGTCCGATAGTTTACAAAAAAATAGGAAATAGAAGTTTTAAAACTTCTATAATAAAATATGATTAGAATAATCAAACTTGTAAAAAGAATAATAGTAAATTAATATTAAGATCGAATAATATATAGTATAAACGATTGGTCTTTGAAAGTAAAAGAATCGAACCTCATCCTTCCTTTGGTTTATACTTGTTTTTTGCTAATTAAATATTTAAACCCTTTCCCTTGGTTAGCCAGTGAATGGCTAGCTGTTTCAGAAAAAATATAAATAAGAAAAAACTTAGGGCTTCCAAAGCCGCGCCCTGTTAAGCAAAAATAGTTTATCAAATCGTAACAATGCCAAAGAACGGCTTAGTTTGGGTGTCAGTAAGAAAATGCTGTGGAACGTCCGCCCGTAGCTATCGATTTTAATTGTTTTTAAATATTGTATAATAATCAAACTCTAATGACCTATGAAGCTGCCAAAAATAAAAATTTAAATAAATAAAAAAGATAGAGTACTATATATGAAAAATCTGGTGTGAGTGGTCCTTTGGAAATCGAAAGTTGTGTTTTGTGCTTGTCACACCAGATTTTTTGTGCCGAAAATATGATTAGTTACCAACAGTACCGTACAGTGAGGGACAATATTAAGTCCCACCCATGCGTTTTCTACTAGTGATTATTTCATTGTTTTATCAAAGAAAATGAAAATCTTGATTGGAAATTTTCTATTGATCCATGAGTTTCCATTAAAAAATATATAATATTTTTTTTAAAACAATGAAATAATCACAAGTTGAAAACGTATGGGTGGGACTTAATATTGTCCCTCACTGTACATTCGAATTTCAAGATGTAAAATTTATAAGTATGGGAAAATATTTATATCTTGTTACAATAGCAACCATTTCTTCTATCTTTTCTAAAGAGTAAAAGATTAAAGTGGTCGTCAGAAGATTTCAATGGCAAAATGAGAATATACATTTTAAAGAGCATCTAAAAAATAATTGATTTTTGAATTTTAATCAATATAAAGCGAATTTTGAGAAAATCGAAAAAAACTGAAAAAAGTACATCAGTAAAGAACTAGTGCTCTTTAGCCGATTTTGTTTAAAAGCTTTGTGTCGCGTCCCAGAGGGGTGCTTTACTTAAATATAAAATTTCAACCACCTAGCTTCGTTCTTGAGATATTTTATTCACAGACAGACCATATCACGAAAACCACTTTTTTTGATTCAGGGGACCTCGAAAAATGTGTTTATCCATTAAAATCTCGACAACCAACCAAGAGTCAAAGATCACTAAAATATAATCACAAAATATATAAAATAAACTAAAACTCATTAAGACCGATTCGAAGCATTTATTGTATATTAATATATAATTCAAATAAATAAGTCATCTCATCTTCAGTATAAAAAAAAAAACAAAAAAAAAACAGGATGTCAAGTGTATTGACAAGGAAGCAAAAATATTTGACTATTTATATCATAAAGATTGCATAAAGATTATAATTTTGTCAATGGGATCACTTCCTCATCCTCTTGAAGATCAGTGCGATCGGTGCTCTAAACGTTCATTTTTTTACTTTCTCTTACCTCTATATATATGTTAATATATATAGAGAGAGAAAGTATTGGATTCATGTCAAAAAATTCGATGTCGAGATTTTGATGGATCTTCACGTTTTGAGGTCCCCTGAATCCAAAAAAGTGGTTTTCGCGACATGGTCTGTCTGTGTGTCTGTGTGTCTGTGAACAAAATATCTCAAGAACGAAAAGAGCCAGGAGGTTGAAATTTTATATTTAAGTTAGGCACCCCCATGGGACGTGACACGAAGCTTTTGAACAAAATCGACCTAAGAGTACTAGTACTTTACTGATGCACTTTTTCAGTTTTTTTCGATTTTCTCTAAATTTGCTCCAACGATTTTTTTTAAAATTCAAAAATCAATTATTTTTTAGATTCTCTTTAAAATGTATATTCTTATTTTGTGATTGAAATCTTCTGAAGACCACTTTACTCCTGTACTACATAGAAAAGATAGGAGAAATGGTTGCCATGGTAACAAAATATAAATATTTTCCCATACTTGTAAATTTTACATCTTGAAAATCGAATGTACCGTACTGTCGGAAACTAAACACATGTCGACACAAAAAATCTGGTGTGACAAGCACAGAACACAACTTTCGATTACCGAAGGTAAGAGAAAGTTGTGTGCTGTGCGCCAGTCACACCAGATTTTTTATTTATCATCTCTGGCTGTATATCCATTTTATAATAAAATCCTAATAATCTTTAATCATATATATGAAAGTCATCAACATCTCATGGACTCTGTTGAATTATAAATTCGAAATTTGCGGATATCCGTACTGACCTAAAAAAAAAATACAAATAAAATTTAGTGAAAATAATAAATTTATAAAATTTTATTTGATAATTAATAATAATTGAGATTTGGGATGGTTGACAGCTTGTCATTTTTGATTAAGCTCCCTCACCGTCATCATTCTATTGATTTATTTTTGGCTTTTTGTTTTCCGTGTCAATATTAGGTGACCTGTCATTAATGAATGTTTTTTCTTAATTAAAAAAAAATCCAAAAATTTTTTATAATCAAGATATATTATTAAGTCATTTTTCAAAAAAATGTCAAATAGTCTAGAAAATGAGAAATAATTAGATATACTGTATATAAATTGGTGTTTGGGTTACCAACTTCCTCGGGCCCGCCTCCTGAGTAAAAATGATTAAAAATGATCTAGGGATACACAAGCCCTCAGCAGGTCTGCCTCGTTTACCTTGAGGGACACACAGGAATATACACGTCCTCACCAGGGACACACAGGGATACACACGACCGCACCAGGGACACACACAGTAGATCAAAAGTGATCAGAAGAAAAATGTGTCCCTGGTGCGGGCGTGTGTATCCCTGTATATCCCTGGTGAGGACGTGTATATTTTTTGGATACCAAATGGCTTAAATAAGAATGCCTGGACCCAAATATTTATATTAATTAATCAACGGTTATCTTCAAAATCTTATATGGTCTGAGTTCCCGAAAATGTGAATATTTATATTAATTAATCAACGGTTATCTTCAAAATCTTATATGGTCTGAGTTCCCGAAAATTCAAATGTGTGAATGTGTGTGTGTTTATAAAAAAAAATTATTTAATTGTTGAAAATAGAACAAAACTTAAAAAATAAGTTTGATGTTTTTTAATTACATCTACGTTTATATTACCGTACAACGAATAAATATCATAATGCATAATTTCTTTAATGATGTAAAGTATCATAAATTATTTACTTTTAACTAATTATATAATAAATATTAAACTATAACATTAACATACATTATCAAAATTAGATAAATATTGACTTAGAAATTACTTATTAAGCAGTCGCTAAATGTTTGATTATAATTCATTGCAATTCAACAATTAGAATAGGGAAGTGAAAACAGTGAAAACAGAAGAAAATTGTGAAAATGAATTAAAACAAAAAAAAAGCGATAAAAAAATAAGATAAATTTTAGAGTTTTGAATGAATTGTTCTTTATTTTAATATTCTAGTTCCTTTAAGTCTTTCGGGCATATTATTTTCTGAATGCAATACTGTCACGAACTCAGTAACAAATTAATAAAATTATTGATCATCTTCAAAAATGACCCAAAAACTAAGTAAGGGGGTTCAAGCGGTCCTCCCTAGGAACAAGAAAGATCACTACTCCCCCTGGAAAATTAACAATGTTGATCTAAAAGAGAATAAAATAAATTCATTTTATTCAATTTAAGATCTCCCGGATAAGTAGAAAGTCAATTATAATATTATAATAATAGGTAAAAAAACACGAAGAATAGGGTCTATTATGAAAGA
Source organism: Euborellia annulipes (assembly GCA_023213315.1). Lineage (NCBI taxonomy): Eukaryota > Metazoa > Arthropoda > Insecta > Dermaptera > Anisolabididae > Euborellia > Euborellia annulipes. The sequence goes on from JAKCPI010004700.1 coordinate 24,681, forward strand.
TGGGTAAAAATTGGATAAAATTAGGTTAAAGAAGTTTTTTTTTTTTTTTTTAACATTTACACTTTTTACTTTCTCATACCCTATATATGAAATATATAGAGAGAGAAAGTATTGCGATCATGTCAAAAAATCGATGTCGAGATTTTGATGGATATACATGTTTTGAGGTCCCCTGAGTCCAAAAAAGTGGGTCCCGAAAATTGGTCTGTGTGTGTGTGTGTGTGTGTGTGTGTCTGTATGTGTGTAACGATTTTTAGCATGAAGGAATTGAGCTACCGGAATGAAATTTTATATTTAACTTAGGTACCTTCCCACACGCTCAAAATAAGCTTTTGAACAAAATCGGCCAAAAAGTACTAGTACTTTACTGATGTACTTTTTCAGTTTTTTTCGATTTTCTCAAAATTCCCTCCAAGGATTTTTTTTTAAATTCATAAATCAACTATTTTTTAGATGCACTTTAAAATGTATATTCTCATTTTGCCGTTGAAATCTTCTGAAGACCACTTTACTCTTGCTCTTCATAGGAAAGATAGAAATGGTTGCCATGGTAACCGAATTTAAATCTTTTTCTTTTTGTTAGATTAAAAATCAATTAGCCTATTATTTAAATTCCCATTTTTTTTTATTTTATTTCTTTCTTTAATTGTTTCGGAGAAAACATATATATCTTTCTCTCTCTCACTTGCAAACGTTATCGTCTGTCTCTCCGCCTTCTCTCATAGGCCTAATGTTAATTTCCTATAGGGATTTGTATGTTAATTTCGATTCAAAAGCGGGTCCCCTTTGGAACTTTTTACGAATTTAAAAATTTTTTTTCCAATTCTTATGAAATTTTGTATTTATTTACGAATCTATATTGTGTATAAAATGTCCAAATATGAGATTAAAATTTTGAAAAATAACCATAGTTTATTTCAAGCAGTCAACATTTAAAATGCAAGTTTGAAACTAAGGTGCTATGGGAAACTAAATATATCTCGACACAAAAAATCTGGTATGACCAGCACGGTGCACAACTTTCTCTTACCGAAGGGTAAGAGAAAGTTGTGCACCGTGCTGGTCACACCAGATTTTTTCTCATTCACACAGTCTTTTCGGCAACATAGGCATTTAAGAGTTTTTACGATAACCGTTATGAATATGGGTCATTCCATGCCAAATCGACAAATTTTTTTCCTGACCCCCGCGGATTTCGCTGAAAATTTCCTATCTTTTTTTCTACCCCTTAAAAGACATTTTTGAGAATTTTTTCAAATTTTTTTACCCAACTAAAAAAAAGTTATGGATTTTTGAAAAAAAAACTGCTCTTTTTTTCAAATAACTTGTGTCAAAAAAATTGTGTATTTTCAGTCTCGTACTTTACTGAAAAAAACAATTTTTAGTATGATGACTTAAAATTTTCGAATAAAATATCATTTTTCAACTTGTAAAGTTTCACGAGAAAGCTGAAAAATTTTCATAAAAAAGTTACGTAAAAAATAAACCAAATTTCAAAAAAAAAATTTTATAACCAAAAAAAAAATATAAGCAATCGTCGGCACATCTTGAAATTAGGGGGGATAATTGTAGAATTAGTTGAAGTTTTTTTTTGAGTTAAAAAAAAAAAAAAAAAAAATGGTCTATTTAAAATTAGGGTTTTTTCAAAAAAACTGAAATATTTCATATATGCGGGCTCCTGAAATAATTTTTGTATTTTTTTCTGAAAACTACATTAAAAAACAAAATTTTTATAACCTTGCGGGGTTCCGAAATTTCAATTTTAAAACAAGTTATCGTTATTTGAAAAAAAGAGCAGTTTTTTTTCAAAAATCCATAACTTTTTTTGAGTTGGGTAAAAAAATTTGAAAAAATTCTCAAAAATGTCTTTTAAGGGGTAGAAAAAAGATAGGAAATTTTCAGCGAAATCCGCGGGGGTCAGGAAAAAAATTTGTACATATTTATAAAGTTTCATCTAGTGCCCACGTTAACCAGTTTAAATCTAATAATATTGCATTCATGTCAAAAATTCGATTTTGATGGATAGATAGGTTTTGAGGTCCCCTGAGTCCAAAATGGCCTGACTGTCTGTCTATGAACAAAATATTTCAATAGCAAAAAGAGCTAAGAGGTTGAAATTTAGGGTTTTTTAGGTATCCTGCTGGCACGTAACACGAAGCTTTTGAACAAAAAGTTGTGTAATGTGCGGCCAAATTTTTAAAATAGTAGAAGAAAAATTAAATTAATATAAAGTTTTGGTAAAATAATAATAGTCAATCAAAAATAATAGAATTTCTGGTTTAATTAAGATTTTAACCATCTGTCTATTTTCCTGGCTGTGAGTTTGAGGGCTGTCAGGGAGCGAAGAGAAGGACGTCGACGATTTAACGTTATAACCGGTGGACGTGCTAGGGAGGAAACGGGATTCTTTCCGCCTTCACACATCCCAATGAAATCGATTTCATCCCAATAGAGAAAGAGAGAGAGAGAGAAAAAAAGGATAAATAAACCCCTCTCTGAATCAAGAGAATAGAAAGAGAGAAATGTCCAGGTCTAATCAAGTGAGAAAAACTCTGAAATGCCTGTCCGATATTGCATATACGCAAATATGTCAATTTACGAATTTTTTTTTATATAAATCAATTAATTATAAACCGAGTTAAAAGAGGAGAGAGAGAGAGAGAAAGAGAATAGTCAAAACAATTTGCATGTTAAAATATTAATTTCTTCTATAATGGTGAATTTGATAGACGAAGGGTTAGGAGTGAAATAATTAATAAAAAAATATTTTATAATGATCTCAAGCTATAAAGGTAATTTTAAATGAAGTTTCATATTCATTTGTTAATGATTTAAGAGGCAAAATTAAAAATAAAAGTTTCTATTAACCTGGCACTTTTTCTTTGCGCGAACTATTTATTTTTCAATTAAAAATTTGTAAGCTTTTAATGGGGTTGGAGAATTAAAACCAGCAGATTAATCGCTCCACCTTACGTCCTTTATTTGGCAAATATTTCGACGCATATAACATGCATCATCCTCAGTGCCGCGAGGATGTAATAGGTGGGCTTGGTCCAAAAATTATTTAAATAATAATAAATAATAAATAATAAATAATAAAAGATAAATAATAAAAGAACCATTATTTAAATAATTTTTGGACCAAGCCCACCTATTACATCCTCGCGGCACTGAGGATGATGCATGTTATATGCGTCGAAATATTTGCCAAATAAAGGACGTCAGGTGGAGCGATTAATCTGCTGGTTTTTATTCTCCAACCCCATTATTCTACTCATCCCAGCCTATTATATAATCTTTGTAAACTTTTTTTATTAATTTGATTTGCGTGTGTGTTCGTAAAAATCAATATCCCAAGTTTAGTTGCAGACTGATGAAAACTAAGTCTTGGGAACAAACAAACAGAGAGGGATGGATGGACATTGAGTTTTATTTATAGAGATTTCGGAATTAAATATTGAGAGATGAAGGGAAAGAGATTTGAGCATTTTCAGCCTTTCAAAATTACCTATCGGAAAGAGAAAGAAAGAAACAAACAAATTCTTCTTCTTTCTTTGCCATAATCCCGCTAATACTTAATTTGAGAAAATATGGAATAGACCTAGGTCCCAATATCTTCTGAAAAAGTCATAAAACACACGCACACCGACAGACCATTTTGCGGGACTCACTTTTTTGGACTCAGGGGACTCAAAACGTGTATAGCAATCAAAATTTCGACAACGAATTTTTGACATGAATCCGATACTTTATATGATAGGCGAAGGGTTAGGAGTGAAATAATTAATAAAAAGATAATTTTATAATGATCTCGAGCTATAAAGGCATTAATGAAGTTTCATACTCATTTGTTAATGATTTAAGAGGCACAGTATGTACTGTAGTTACATACTGTAGTATGTAATTCACTTCTGAAGATGACACATATGGTGTCGAAATGCGCATAAAGTGTTAATATTAAATTAATATATCATTGAAACAAAAAACCTTGTGTACTTAAATTTAATTCTCCTATTAAATAATTGGATAAACTTCGGCTTCGAGCCTTTGCTCCCAAACCGACGAGATAGGTACTTTACTCCACTATACAGTATTTACTGCACTGGGTAAGCAGTTTATACATTTTCAATTTTAAGGAAAAAATTTAAAAAAAAAACCTCAGCATACAAAATACGAAGGAAAAATCTGGTGTGACTGGCGCACAGCACACAACTTTCTCTTACCTTCGGTAATCGAATGTTGTGTACTGTGCTTGTCACACCAGATTTTTTGTGTCGACATGTATTTAGTTTCCGACAGTACGGTACATTCGATTTTCAAGATGTAAAATTTATAAGTATGACAAAATATTTATATTTTGTTACCATGGCAACCATTTCTCCTATCTTTTCTATGGAGAACAAGAGTAAAGTGGTCTTCAGAAGATTTAAATCACAAAATGAGAATATACATTTTAAAGAGAATCTAAAAAATAATTGATTTTTGAATTTAAAAAAAAATCGTTGGAGCAAATTTTGAGAAAAAATTTTGAAAAAGTGCATCAGTAAAGTACTAGTACTCTTTGGTCGATTTTGGTCAAAAGCTTCGTGTCAGGTCCCATGGGGGTGCCTAACTTAAATATAAAATTTCAACCTCCTAGCTCTTTTCGTTCTTGAGATATTTTGTTCACAGACACACACACACACAGACACACAGACAGACCATGTCGCGAAAACCACTTTTTTGGATTCAGGGGACCTCAAAACGTGAAAATCCATCAAAATCTCGACATCGTATTTTTGACATGAATCCAATACTTTCTCTCTCTATATATATTAACATATATATAGAGGTAAGAGAAAGTAAAAAATAAAATAAATAAAGAAATTAAAATATAAAAGAGAATAAAAATTTTAGCTACATATTAAAGTAATAATAATAGGATAGATTTCAAATCAAATAATAATAGGATAGACTTCAAATCAATCACATATCCAAAAATATTTTTTTACACCTTACGCCAACTCATCTGCTTTTTAAAAGGCACAAACAAATACAAAATATGATATCAAATTAAATTATAATTTTTACTTTCTCTTACCTATGTATATATGTAATATATATATAGAGAGAAAGTATTGGATTCATGTCAAAAATTCGATGTCGAGATTTTGATGGATCTTCACGTTTTGAGGTCCCCTGAATCCAAAAAAGTGGTTTTCGCGACATGGTCTGTCTGTGGGTGGGTGGGTGTTCAATTTTAAGGATGAAGGAATTGAGCTACGAGGTTGAAATTTTATATTTAAGTTAAACACCTCCCGGGACCGGAAAAATAAGCTTTTAAACAAAATCGGCCAAAGAGTACTAGTACTTTACTGATGTACTTTTTCAGTTTTTTTCGATTTTCTCAAAATTTGCTCCAACGATTTTTTTTAAAATTCAAAAATCAATTATTTTTTAGATGTTCTTTAAAAATGTATATTCTCATTTTGCGATTGAAATCTTCTGAAGACCACTTTACTCTTGTATTTCATAGGGAAGATAGGAGAAATGGTTGCCATGGTAACAAAATATAAATATTTTCCCATACTTATAAATTTTACATCTGAATTCAAATGTTCCGTACTGTCGGGAACTAAATATATGTCGACACAAAAAATCTGGTGTGACAAGCACAGTACACAACTTTCGATTACCGAAGGTAAGAGAAAGTTGTGTGCTGTGCGCCAGTCACACCAGATTTTTTTCAAAATTCTTTTAATTTCTTTTTAATGATATGAATAGTTAGATTGAGATATGTATGTATAGAGAGAGTTCC
>JAKCPI010004701.1:0-28653 GCA_023213315.1 Euborellia annulipes
ATATGTAGGCCTATATAGGTCATTCCATGCCAAATCGACAAATTTTTCTGACCCCCGCTGATTTTGTTCGAAAATTTCCCTATCTTTTTTCTACCCCTTCAAAAGACATTTTTTGAAATTTTTTTCAAATTTTTTTAGCCAGCGCTAAAAAAGTAATGGACCGTTTTTGAAAAAAAACTGCTCTTTTTTTCAAGTAGCGGTAACTTTATTTTAAAAATTGAAATTTCGGAACCCCGCAAGGTTATAAAAATTTTTGTTTTTTAATGTAGTTTTCAGAAAAAAATTACAAAAATTATTTCAGGAGTCCGCATATGTGAAATATTTCAGTTTTTTTGAAAAAACCTAATTTTAAATAGACCATTTTTTTTAATTTTTTTTTAACCAAAAAAAACTGCAAAACTAATTCTACAATTATCCCCCCTAATTTCAAGATGTGCCGACGATTGCTTATATTTTTTTTTTTGGTTATAAGAATTTTTTTTGAGAAATTTTAATTTTATTTTTTTACGTAACTTTTCCCTTATGAAATTTTTTCGACTTTATCGTGAAACTAGAAGTTGAAAAATGATATTTTATTCGAAAATTTTAAGTCATCATACTAAAAATTGTTTTTTTCAGTAAAGTACGAGACTGAAAAAACACAATTTTTAGTATGATGACTTAAAATTTTCGAATAAAATATCATTTTTCAACTTCTAAAGTTTCACGAGAAACTGAAAAATTTTCATAAAAAAGTTACGTAAAAAATAAACCAAATTTCAAAAAAAAAAAATTTTATAACTAAAAAAAAAAAAATATAAGCAATCGTCGGCACATCTTGAAATTAGGGGGATAATTGTAGAATTAGTTGAAGTTTTTTTGAGTTAAAAAAAAAAAATGGTCTATTTAAAATTAGGGTTTTTTCAAAAAAACTGAAATATTTCATGTATGCGGGCTCTGAAATAATTTTTGTATTTTTTTCTGAAAATTACATTAAAAAACAAAATTTTTATAACCTTGCGGAGTTTCGAAATTTCAATTTTTAAAATAAGTTATCGTTATTTGAAAAAAAAGAGCAGTTTTTTTTCAAAATCCATAACTTTTTTTTAGTTGGGTAAAAAAATTTGAAAAAAATTCTCAAAAATGTCTTTTAAGGGGTAGAAAAAAGATAGGAGATTTTCAGCGAAATCCGCGGGGGTCAGGAAAAAAATTTGTCGATTTGGCATGGAATGACCCATATTCATAACGGTTATCGTAAAAACTCTTAAATGCCTATGTTGCCGAAAAGACTGTGTGAATAGAGAAAAAAATCTGGTGTGACCAGCACGGTGCACAACTTTCTCTTACCCTTCGGTGCACAACTTTCTCTTACCCTTCGGTAAGAGAAAGTTGTGCACCGTGCTAGTCATACCAGATTTTTTGTGTCGAGATATATTTAGTTTCCGATAGCACCTTAGTTTCAAACTTGCATTTTAAATGTTGACTGCTTGAAATAAACTATGGTTATTTTTCAAAATTTTAATCTCATATTTGGACATTTTATACACAATATGGATTCGTAAATAAATACAAAATTTCATTAGAATTGGAAAAAAATTTTAAATGCGTAAAAAGTTTCAAAGGGGACCCCCTTTTGAATCGAAATTAACGTACAAATCCCTATAGGAAATTAACATTAGGCCTATGAGAGAAGGCGGAGAGACAGACGATAACGTTTGCAAGTGAGAGAGAGAAAGATATATATATGTTTTCTCCGAAACAATTAAAGAAAGAAATAAAATAAAAAAAAAATGGGAATTTAAATAATAATTGATTTTTAATCTAACAAAAAAGAAAAAGATTTAAATTCGGTTACCATGGCAACCATTTCTATCTTTCCTATGAAGATCAAGAGTAAAGTGGTCTTCAGAAGATTTCAACGGCAAAATGAGAATATACATTTTAAAGTGCATCTAAAAAATAGTTGATTTATGAATTTAAAAAAAAATCCTTGGAGGGAATTTTGAGAAAATCGAAAAAAACTGAAAAAGTACATCAGTAAAGTACTAGTACTTTTTGGCCGATTTTGTTCAAAAGCTTATTTTGAGCGTGTGGGAAGGTACCTAAGTTAAATATAAAATTTCATTCCGGTAGCTCAATTCCTTCATGCTAAAAATCGTTACACACATACAGACACACACACACACACCACAGACCAATTTGCGGGACCCACTTTTTTTGGACTCAGGGGACCTCAAAACATGTATATCCATCAAAATCTCGACATCGATTTTTTGACATGATCGCAATACTTTCTCTCTCTATATATTTCATATATAGGGTATGAGAAAGTAAAAAGTGTAAATGTTAAAAAAAAAAAAAAAACTTCTTTAACCTAATTTTATCCAATTTTTACCCATCTTTCATAATAGACCCTATTCTTCGTGTTTTTTTACCTATTATTATAATATTATAATTGACTTTCCTACTTATCCGGGAGATCTTAAATTGAATAAAATGAATTTATTTTATTCTCTTTTAGATCAACATTAAGTTAATTTTCCAGGGGGAGTAGTGATCTTTCTTGTTCCTAGGGAGGACCGCTTGAACCCCCTTACTAGTTTTTGGGTCATTTTTGAAGATGATCAATAATTTTATTAATTTGTTACTGAGTTCGTGACAGTATTGCATTCAGAAAATAATATGCCCGAAAGAATTAAAGGAACTAGAATATTAAATAAAGAACAATTCATTCAAAACTCTAGAATTTATCTTATTTTTTTATCGCTTTTTTTTTGTTTTAATTCATTTTCACAATTTTCTTCTGTTTTCACTTCCCTATTCTAATTGTTGAATTGCAATGAATTATAATCAAACACTTAGCGACTGCTTAATAAGTAATTTCTAAGTCAATATTTATCTAATTTTGATAATGTATGTTAATGTTATAGTTTAATATTTATTATATAATTAGTTAAAAGTAAATAATTTATGATACTTTACATCATTAAAGAAATTATGCATTATGATATTTATTCGTTGTACGGTAATATAAACGTAGATGTAATTAAAAAACATCAAACTTATTTTTTAAGTTTTGTTCTATTTTCAACAATTAAATAATTTTTTTTTATAAACACACACACATTCACACATTTTTTTGGGAACTCAGACCATATAAGATTTTGAAGATAACCGTTGATTAATTAATATAAATATTTGGGTCCAGACATTCTTATTTAAGCCATTTGGTATCCAAAAAATATACACGTCCTCACCAGGGATATACAGGGATACACACGCCCGCACCAGGGACACATTTTTCTTCTGATCACTTTTGATCTACTGTGTGTGTCCCTGGTGCGGTCGTGTGTATCCCTGTGTGTCCCTGGTGAGGACGTGTATATTCCTGTGTGTCCCTCAAGGTAAACGAGGCAGACCTGCTGAGGGCTTGTGTATCCCTAGATCATTTTTAATCATTTTTACTCAGGAGGCGGGCCCGAGGAAGTTGGTAACCCAAACACCAATTTATATACAGTATATCTAATTATTTCTCATTTTCTAGACTATTTGACATTTTTTTGAAAAATGACTTAATAATATATCTTGATTATAAAAAATTTTTGGATTTTTTTTAATTAAGAAAAAACATTCATTAATGACAGGTCACCTAATATTGACACGGAAAACAAAAAGCCAAAAATAAATCAATAGAATGATGACGGTGAGGGAGCTTAATCAAAAATGACAAGCTGTCAACCATCCCAAATCTCAATTATTATTAATTATCAAATAAAATTTTATAAATTTATTATTTTCACTAAATTTTATTTGTATTTTTTTTTTAGGTCAGTACGGATATCCGCAAATTTCGAATTTATAATTCAACAGAGTCCATGAGATGTTGATGACTTTCATATATATGATTAAAGATTATTAGGATTTTATTATAAAATGGATATACAGGCAGAGATGATAAATAAAAAAAATGAACGTTTAGAGCACCGATCGCACTGATCTTCAAGAGGATGAGGAAGTGATCCCATTGACAAAATTATAATCTTTATGCAATCTTTATGATATAAATAGTCAAATATTTTTGCTTCCTTGTCAATACACTTGACATCCTGTTTTTTTTTTTTTGTTTTTTTTTTTTTTTATACTGAAGATGAGATGACTTATTTATTTGAATTATATATTAATATACAATAAATGCTTCGAATTAGTCTTAATGAGTTTTAGTTTATTTTATATATTTTGTGATTATATTTTAGTGATCTTTGACTCTTGGTTGGTTGTCGAGATTTTAATGGATATACACATTTTTTGAGGTCCCCTGAATCAAAAAAAGTGGTTTTCGCGATACGATATGAATAAAATATCTCAAGAACGAAGCTAGGTGGTTGAAATCTTATAAGTTAGGCACCTCTCTGGGACGTGACACAAAGCTTTTAAACAAAATCGGCTAAGCACTAGTTCTTAACTGATGTACTTTTTTCAGTTTTTTTTCGATTTTCTCAAAATTTGCTTCAATGATCTAAAATCAATTATTTTTTAGATGCTTTTTAAAATGTATTGTATATTATAATTTTGCCATTGAAATCTTCTGAAGACCACTTTACTCTTGTACTCTTTAGAAAAGATAGAAGAATTGGTATGCTATTGTAACAAAATATAAATATTTCGCTATACTTATAAATTTTACATCTTGAAATTCGAATGTACAGTGAGGGACAATATTAAGTCCCACCCATACGTTTTCAACTTGTGATTATTTCATTGTTTTAAAAAAAATATTATATATTTTTTAATGGAAACTTTCATGGATCAATACTAGAAAATTTTCAATCAAGATTTTCATTTTCTTCGATAAAACAATGAAATAATCACTAGTAGAAAACGCATGGGTGGAACTTAATATTGTCTCTCACTGTACCGTACTGTTGGTAACTAATCATATGTCGGCACAAAAAATCTGGTGTGACAAGCACAGAACACAACTTTCGATTTCCAAAGGACCACTCACACCAGATTTTTCATATATAGTACTCTATCTTTTTTATTTATTTAAATTTTTATTTTTGGCAGCTTCATAGGTCATTAGAGTTTGATTATTATACAATATTTAAAAACAATTAAAATCGATAGCTACGGGCGGACGTTCCACAGCATTTTCTTACTGACACCCAAAATAAGCCGTTCTTTGGCATTGTTACGATTTGATAAACTATTTTTGCTTAACAGGGCGCGGCTTTGGAAGCCCTAAGTTTTTTCTTGTTTATATTTTTTCTGAAACAGCTAGCCATTCACTGGCTAACCAAGGGAAAGGTTAAAAGCAAAAAACAAGTATAATCCAAAGGAAGGATGAGGTTCGATTCTCTTACTTTCAAAGACCAATCGTTTATACTATATATTATTCGATCTTAATATTAATTTACTATTATTCTTTTTACAAGTTTGATTATTCTAACCATATTTTATTATAGAAGTTTTCAAACTACTATTTCCTATTTTTTGTAAACTATCAGACTTAATGTTTAAATATATACTTTAGAAGTTTTCTATAGCCTATATACATATATCTGTATCGATACTTTTCTCTTTCACTTACCAAAATGTTCTTCGTGGAATTTTCAACTCTGTTCAGAAACTAATTTAATTTGTTGTGCTAGACACGATTTCGGGAGTATAGAGCTAATTTTCCATAAGGATGAACAGATTTGGGCCATTTGTTTTCTTTAAAGTAAAATCTACGGATCTCGAATATCTCGTGAACGATGAATAGAAATGAATATGAATTGTTTGAAATATCATTTATCGCAGAAATTTTATAAAATTAAATGTCTCTCCTGAAGACATAGTAAATTTAACTAATAAATATCTTAAATCCAGCAAATTAGAGCAGGAGGAAAATTTATCTGCAAACCATGCATGTACAGAGTATAAATATTAGATTGACAAGTTATTTAATTATTTAATCAAAATGCCACAAATTAAATTTTCTTAAAGAAAAATTTAGAGTAGTGTGACTGCATATCATATTACTTTCCTGAATAGATTGTAAAGATTTTTGATTTAGGGAGGGCATAGAGTGAGAAATTACTTGATTTTAGAGTGGACCACAAAAACTCATTTTTTATTTGGAAGTTGTAATAGAGCGAAAAAGTTGCGAATTATATAAACAAAAAAAAAAAATTATCAAAATCTGTTGATATCTTGCGGTCGCGTATAGGCCCTAAAGTTTGACAAAATATGCAACAAACTTCATTATTTTTTCAAGATTATATAGTAGGCTGGGATGAGTTATTCACCAACCCCATTATTATTTTTTCAATTTTTGAATTAGATGTTTTCTTGATGTAATAGTTTGTTACGTCTTTAACGTCCCTATGCTGTTCAAATCACGACTAACAGAACTAGTCAATTCCAAACTTCCTTTGCCCCATGACCTCCCGCGATTGGAACAAGCTCCCTGCGTCTATCTTCCCAAAAACCTACAATCTTCAGTCTTTTAAGTCTAATCTCAACAGGCATCTTCTTAGTTCTCTCAGTTGAGTTCCCCTTTTATGCTTCTCCTTTTTTTTTTACTTTCTCTTACCTCTATATATGTTAATAAATATAGAGAGAAAGTATTGGATTCATGTCAAAAATTCGATGTCGAAATTTTGATGGATATAGGCCTATACGTTTTGAGGTCCCCTGAATCAAAAAAGTGGTTTTCGCGACATGGTCGGTCTGTCTGTGTGTCTGTGAACAAAATATCAAGAACGAAAAGAGCTACGAGGTTGAAATTTTAAATTTAAGTTAGGCACCCCCTGGGATGTGACACGAAGCTTTTGAACAAAATCAATCAAAGAGTACTATTACTTTACTGATGCACTTTTTCAGTTTTTTTCGATTTTCTTAAAATTCGCTCCAACGATTTTTTTAAATTCATAAATCAAATATTTTTTAGATGGTCTTTCAAATGTATATGCTCATTTTGCCATTGAAATATTCTGAAGACCACTTTACTCTTGTACATTCATAGGGAAGATAGGAGAAATGATTGCCATGGTAGCAAAATATAAATATTTTACATCTTGAATTCTACTATATCGACGGAAACTAAATATATGTCGACATGAAAAATCTGGTGTGACAAGCACAGAACACAACTTTCAATTATCGAAAGTAAGAGAAAGTTGTGTGCTGAGCGACAGTCCACCAGATTTTGTTGTCTTGTGTGTATCTTGTCCAGAGGAGAATAATCGACAGGATAAAATAAGAAGGAATTAATAAATTATAAGTGTTATGATGAATTTATTTAATTAGAATTAAATTTCTTCGATTACAGTTTTTAATAAATGTATTAATGACATAATTTTAATTATTGATATAATACTGTATTTTCACTAAACTTGCAATTTTATATGAAGATTGATCATATAAATATAAGCAATTCATTTCATTGGTGTCCAGGGCGTTGGAGCGATTTACTTTCCGTATGGTGGTGGATCTAAAAATAAGAAACAAGGGGTTATTATTGAGTTTCTACTTTATGTGGAAAAGGCTCATATCGTTACCAAAATATCTGTTATGGGAAATATATGCACTATAAGAAGAAAAAATAGTCAAGGGGGATAAATATTATTAAATTTCTTCAGTAAGCCACTTTCGCATATAAAATACTTAGATCAAACTCTGTCTTATAAAGTATATATAGTATAATCTATCCAACGGTAAAAGTCATCAAATTTAGCGTTAAAACCGTGCCGAAATGCTAATGAAGGGACCCTCCTGGGACGAGACAGGAAGCTTTTGAACAAAATCGGCCAAAAAGTACTCGTACTTTACTGATGGACTTTTTCATTTTTTTCGATTTTCTCAAAATTCGCTCCAACGATTTGATTAAAATTCATAAATCGACTATTTTTTAGATGCTTTTTAAAAAGTATATCAGTGAAATTTTTCGTGGAAATCGTTTGAAGTACACTTTTTGTCAATTTTCATTAGCATTTCGGTACGCTACACTGTAAAAAAAATATGAATTTTCATTCATATCTCATAAACTTTGGTGGTTTAATTTTAATAGACCAGGATATGAGCTAAAATTAATATACAAGTATGTGAATAAGTATCGCTTTAAAAAAAATATGAATTTTCCTTCTTTTTTCATATACTTTTCGTAGTTTAATTTTAATACACCCAGGATGTGAAATAAAATTAATATAAAAGTTTATGAACAAATTACCAACTTTTAAACTTATCTTTTTCTTTGTGTGCCGCCAAATTTTGAAATCGTTAAAAGTGCACCGCGACAAGTTGAGAATCACTGGTCTAAACGTTCTCAAATAACTCGACTACCTCAAGGAATTTTTATTAATATTATTTTATAATTATTTTAAGGAAACTTGAAATTATTCTTTTAAAATTTATTTCACAAATCTAAATTTATTAAATTCTGGTTTGAAATTCGCGCTCTAAACTATTTAAATATTTATGAAGTATATTAAAATCATACTAATTAAATAATTTTTATAAAGTAATTCAACTAAATAGCTATAGAAATTAAAATTAAAATTAACAATTTCACCAAAATAATTAATTTTAAAATATACAAGAAATTGGTTAGGTTGGCACCAGGTTGGCACCAAATTCTGTTTTTGAAGTAGCTGATTTAACGCATAGATAATTGAAAGTGTATTATTATTTAAAATGAAATATAAATATTTAATCAATATATTGAAATAGGAACATTTTACTAACAAAATCGTAAGTATTGAATTTGAATTTTTTCATTGAAATTTTTTTTTTTCTCAATTTCAAATAAATTATTGTTTGTCATTTTTCAGGTGAGGTTAGTTTATACTCCAGCCAGGGAATAAACTCCAAACTGCAATGAAAATGTAACTCTTTATTTCTTCTCAAAGAAGATGAAAATCGACATATTTTTTGTATTAAATAATTAAAATGATTTGTATTTGTGTTAAATTTACTTGGAAATGTATAAAAATTTATTTTTTGAAACAAATTTATTATTTTAATACTTTAATTTGTTTTATTATTTAGTGAAATTGTATATTTTAATATAATATAATTTTTTTTTAATAAATAAAAAATAAAATAAATAAAAAAAAACTATTTTTTCACCTACACCCACACTTTCCCTCAAAACTATAAACTCGTAAGGACTTTAATTTTTGTTTATTAAAGCTTTTGTGGTTTGAAATATTATTATTAGGAGAATTTTTAATTATAGACCACATATTTGTATTAAATATTTATTAAAAATATATATATTTGTACAGTATTTATATATTTTTAATAAATATTTAATACAAATATGTGGTCTATAATTAAAAGTTCTCCTACTTTCATTTTTCACAAAAAAGTATATTATTTCTCATAAACCCGTAATTTAAATTTCATATACCAAAAATGAATTTATTCATATACCCGAAAATGAATTTTTTCATATACCCGTAATTTAAATTTCATATACCAAAAATGAATTTATTCATATACCCGAAAATGAATTTTTTCACATACCCGAATATGAAAGTTCATTTTTGGTATATGACCTTTCTCATATACCCAAAATGAATATTCATAAACAGTTTGTGTAACAGACTTCCTACACATGTGTATGAATATGGCTCGAAAATTTTTAACAGTGTATATTTGATGACTTTTACCATTGCAATCTTATTTTTTTGTGATAATGGAATAATCTGGGGAGGGGAGGGGGGGGCGATCCGTTCTAAATTTTAAATTTGGTAAATAAGTGCCACACTAATATACAAGTATATATACAAGGGCGTACCCAGGATCAAATCTAGAGGGGGCAGATCATGGTCGTCCAGGGAGGGGGGGACAGATCATGGCCGTCCAGAACAGATTGTGACATAGCTTTTTTTATATATAAGGAAAAGCCTTCGAATTAAAGGCATAAAAACGCTCGAGTCCCAGTCGCTATCGCCCTACCTAATTTTGTTTCGTTTCATCACTTTATAAACATTTAATTTTTTTTTTCTTGCTTCTAGAGGGGCAGCTGCCTCCCTTCCCCTCGCTGAGTACGCCCATGTATATATAATTAAAAATATAATTTTAATAATCATATTTAAAAAATTAAACTGTCAATTTGGACTATATAAAAATATCATTTAAAATTCTATTGAATAAAAAAAAAGCAAAAAGTGTATACATTTCATCCAAGATGGATAGGGAAAGCGAGCGTTTTGTTCAACCTTTTCGTCTCTCGGAAAACCATTTGCCGTCATTGCTAAAAAAAAAAAAAAAAATATTTACAATCATTAGTATTTATTAATTTTATAATATATCTATACGTAACATGGTAAAATTGGAATTACGAAATGAATGAAAACGTCAGCTGTGTGAATTAATCGAATAAACAAATAACCTTATAGCCCAAGAGCCAGCGACGGCCAGACCTTCGTTATTTTATAAAAGCTGAAAGTTTTTCTATGTATGTCCCCAATACAGGTAAGAATAATCCCCAACTATGAAACTTGGGTCGTGGTGGTTTTGGCAGATAACAGATAGTAACGGTGTAGAAATTTGTAACTGAAATTCGTTATAGTATAAAGCTCAGTTTTTATATATTTTATTCCCAATAATGTTAGAAGTCGAGTTGTCCATTGCCAGACACTTAGTGCAGTTCCATCCCCTTGCCAGACACCCTTAAACTACAAGAAATTGTAATTATACTTTCGTTATAGTATAAAAGCTGAATTTTATGTATGTTATTTGAGGAATTATTAAATGATGTTTCCTCAGTAGCCAGACAGTTTAGATGGTTCTTTCATCTTGCCAGACGTATTAAAGTCTGCCGTAGGTACGAGCGCGAGGAATATATATATGTAAGAGGGAGCGAGTGAAACAGTGCTTTCGGTCTATTGCGATCTTTTTTTTACCCCATATGGATCTGTTGTTTACTCCATATTGTGTTTTGAAATATTACACGTAAAGCAAACGTTATTCATTTGTGCAGTTTATGAATTAAATGTGATCTAGTAGTAAAGTATTATCATGGGGGATGTTTGGTTTGTAAAAAAAAGTGATGGTAAAATAATATTATTTTCTGAGGAGACATTAATAAAATTTCAAACTGTTTTGAAAATCAGAAAAAAACATAACCTAAAATATAAAAACATTATTTTGCCTGATGAATATACAGACAGTGGTTATCACTGTGAATGCTATAAAGCATTCACATGACTAATAAAAAAAAAATATTTTACTGCCGAACCTTTAAGTTTTTCAACTTTAACACAATCAACTTTAAATTGTGAAAACTAGCTTTGAGAAGTCGCTATAGACTTAGAATTGGGTATAGAAGACTTGCAGCCAAGGAATTAAATAAAAAACTTTTATTTATTTGTTAATCGTCGACATTTCTGTCACAAATCACGACCTTCCTCAGGTTAATTAATCGTCTTGAGGAAGGTCGTAGTTTACGACCGAAACGTCGACGATTAACAATTAAATAAAGTTTTTTATTTAATTCCTTGGCTGCAAAGTCTCCTATACCCAATTAAATTCTAAATGAATAGTACTACAATCATATAGATACGTAGGCCTTATAGCTGGTAGTTCAATAAAGATAAGTGAAAAGGAGAAGAAGAAGAAAATTCGCAGCTAGTTGTGTTTCATTATTTTTATACCCATTATGTTGACGTTTCGATCCCGGTTGGGATCATCCTCAGAACTAATGTGCACAACAAGAGACAAATAGATTAGTATCGGGAAAAAACATGAACAGTTATAAATTTTTTCATCTTAGAGTATAAGCATATATTCTAATCTGTTCATGTTCCCGATACTAATCTGTCTCTTGTGCACATTAGTTCTGAGGATGATCCCAACCGGGATCGAAACGTCAACATAATGGGAATAAAAATAATGAAACACAACTAGCTGCGAATTTTCTTCCTCTTCTCCTTTTCACCTATCTTTATAGTACTACAATCTACGACTTTTCAAAAAAAATCTGACATCTTTGAACCGAATGTTAATGACAATAGGGATGAAACTCAGGACGTAAAGATTCCGACCGAAAGTGATGATAGTATTAATGACTATCAGGTCGTTTGTATCTTTTGTAATAAACAAAAGAAAAAACTACGATCTATATTGCTTCCACTTCATGAAGCTAATACAGATTTTTAATTTAATTATTTATTGACATGAAAATTTTACTTAGTAATTTTTTGAAAATTTATTTTTTAGTCCTTAATAATGCTATATAATGAATTTTGATGATAAATCCAAAAAAACACTTCTCCACACAAAACGTCTGGCAAGATGAAAGAACCATCTAAACTGTCTGGCTACTGAGGAAACATCATTTAATAGTTCCTCAAATAACATATATAAAATTCAGCTTTTATACTATAACGAAAGTATAATTACAATTTCTTGTAGTTGAAGGGTGTCTGGCAAGGGGATGGAACTGTACTAAGTGTCTGGCAATGGACAACTCGACTTCTAACATTATTGGGAATAAAATATATAAAAACTGAGCTTTATACTATAACGAATTTGAGATACAAATTTCTACACCGTTACTATCTGTTATCTGCCAAAACCACCACGACCCAAGTTTCATAGTTGGGGATTATTCTTACCTGTATTGGGGACATACATAGAAAAACTTTCAGCTTTTATAAAATAACGAAGGTCTGGCCGTCGCTGGCTCTTGCTCTATTAGCTGCATTTCTCATTTTTACCCTCTTGTTAATATAACATATCAGCTATAAATTGTTTATGAAATGAAATTTTGCACTCCTCCCGAGAGCTAGCAGCAGGTCAAGAATGGGCGAAGGCTATATGCAAAGTTCGCCTTAGGCTGGCGTCAGGGCTAATAATATGATTATATACATATTTAATTTAGCTCGCGGGACCCACTTTTTTAGACTCATGGGACTTGAAAACATGATTTCATTAAAATTTCGACATCGAATATTTGACATGGATTTTAGATTTGGATTTAAATATACGTCTGAAAATTAATATATAATAAAATTTACCTTTAGAGTAAAACTTTGATTGCTTTAAAATTAACGCCATTTCAATCCATGTATAAGTGGATCCAAAAATCACCTACATATTTAAATATTTGAACGAACGAATTTCAAGGAAACATTTTTTTTGTTAAAATTCTATTGTTCAAAAAATCTGGTGTGACTGGCGCAGAGCACACAACTTTCTCTTACCTTCGGTAATCGAAAGTTGTGTTCTGTGCTTGTCACACCAGATTTTTCGTGTCGACATATATTTAGTTTCCGACAGTACGGTACATTCGATTTTCAAGATGTAAAATTTATAAATATGGCAAAATATTTATATTTTGTTACCATGGGTACCATTCCTCCTATCTTTTCTATGGAGTACAAGAGTAAAGTGGTCTTCAGAAGATTTCAATGACAAAATGAGAATATACATTTTATTGAGAATCTAAAAAATAATTTATTTTTGAATTAAAAAAAAAATCGTTGAAGCACATTTAGAGAAAATCGGAAAAAACTGAAAAAATGCATCAGTAAAGTACTAGTACTTTTTGGCCGATTTTGCTCAAAAGCTTCGTGTCACGTCCTATGGGGGTCCTTAACTTAAATATAAAATTTCAACCTCCTAGCTCTTTTCGTTCTTGAGATATTTTGTTCACAGACAGACACACAGACAGACCATGTCGCGAAAACCACTTTTTTGCATTCAGGGGACCTCAAAACGTGTATATCCATCAAAATCTCGACATCGAATTTTTGACATGAAACCAATACTTTCTCTATATACCGAGTGGGCCAATAGTGCGTGGACGGAATTAATTGGGGTGGGCTTATTA
Source organism: Euborellia annulipes (assembly GCA_023213315.1). Classification (NCBI taxonomy): domain Eukaryota; kingdom Metazoa; phylum Arthropoda; class Insecta; order Dermaptera; family Anisolabididae; genus Euborellia; species Euborellia annulipes. The sequence continues at coordinate 13,805 of JAKCPI010004701.1, forward strand.
ATGGACATTTTTAAAGTTTGTTGATCGTGCATAATGTGGGGCCTTTAGGGCTACAAATTAAAAATATTTTCGTTCCAATTGCACCTCATATACAGCGTGGTCCATATCAAAGTTATGTTTTTTTAAATGCAACGCCCTGTATATTATTGCATATTTAGATTATACGGCCAATTTTAGTATGACTTTATGTCATGCAATGTATTCCAAGCCAAACCGTTTAGCCGCAAATCGGGCTTTAGTGAAAAAACTGCTGTCTGAAAAAAATTGAATATCGAGCGAACCATAAAACTTAGAGGACTGTTCTTTTGTGAGGTTACTAACCATGAAATGTACTAATGGAGGCCAGATGGGTAATCCGGAATTATTCTTGTGTTGGGAGATATGGCTATGCCAATTTGGAAAATTTCAATCATAGATAACTTCATTATTTCAAATGGAACATGGTACTTTTTTTAATGCCATGGGACGTAGAATTTAATTAGCTTTCAGATGATATCAGGTTGTCTATATCTATCTTTGATAGTTTTCTTTTTATTCCAAAATATCTGATTAATTTGACTTACGAATGGAGAAAACAATTAAAAAAATCTGGTGTGACTGGCGCACAGCACACAACTTTCTCTTACCTTCGGTAATCGAAAGTTGTGTTCTGTGCTTGTCACACCAGATTTTTTGTGTCGACATGTATTTAGTTTCCGACAGTATGGTACATTCGATTTTCAAGATGTAAAATTTATAAGTATGGCAAAATGTTTATATTTTGTTACCATGGCAACCATTTCTCCTATCTTTTTTATGGAGAACAAGAGTAAAGTGGTCTTCAGAAGATTTCAATCACAAAATGAGAATATACATTTGAAAGAGCACCTAAAAAATAATTGATTTTTGAATTTAAAAAAAAATCGTTGGAGCAAATTTTGAGAAAATCGAAAAAAACTGAAAAATTGCATCAGTAAAGTACTAGTACTTTTTGGCCAATTTTGTTGAAAAGCTTCGTGTCACGTCCCATGGGGGTGCCTAACTTAAATATAAAATTTCAACCTCCTAGCTCTTTTCGTTCTTGAGATATTTTGTTCACAGACAGACACACAGACAGACAGACAGAGACACAGACAGACACACAGACAGACAGACAGACCATGTCGCGAAAACCACTTTTTTGGATTCAGGGGACCTCAAAACGTGAAGATCCATCAAAATCTCGACATCGAATTTTTGACATGAAACCAATACTTTCTCTCTCTATATATTAACATATATATAGAGGTAAGAGAAAGTAAAAATAATCCAAATGCAAAATAAATTTGTAATAAATAGAAAAGATATGCTTAATCTTCGAAAATGTATTTAAATTTCCTTTAAAATCATTTATTCGAACTCATCTAAGAAGAAATTAGGGTTATGTTCAGGTTAGGAGGTGCGCCATCTTGTTGAAAAATCATAACCCTAATTTGATCAACCGGGACTTCTTCGAGGAGTTCGAATAAATGATTTTAATGGAAATTTAAATACATTTTCGAAAATTAAGCATATCTTTTCCATTTATTACAAATTTATTTTGCTTTTGGATTGTTTTTTTAATTGTTTTCTCTATTCGTAAGTCAAATTAAAAGAAAACTATCAAAGATAGATATAGACAACCTGATATCATCTGAAAGCTAATTAAATTCTACGACCCATGGCATTAAAAAAAGTACCATGTTCCATTTGAAATAATGAAGTTATCTATGATTGAAATTTTCCAAATTGGCATAGCCAAAAGCAAAATAAATTTGTAATAAATGGAAAAGATATGCTTAATTTTCGAAAATGTATTTAAATTTCCATTAAAATCATTTATTCGAACTCCTCGAAGAAGTCCCGGTTGATCAAATTAGGGTTATGATTTTTCAACAAGATGGCGCACCTCCTAACCTGAACATAACCCTAATTTCTTCTTAGATGAGTTCGAATAAATGATTTTAAAGGAAATTTAAATACATTTTCGAAGATTAAGCATATCTTTTCTATTTATTACAAATTTATTTTGCATTTGGATTATTTTTTTAATTGTTTTCTCCATTCGTAAGTCAAATTAATCAGATATTTTGGAATAAAAAGAAAACTATCAAAGATAGATATAGACAACCTGATATCATCTGAAAGCTAATTAAATTCTACGTCCCATGGCATTAAAAAAAGTACCATGTTCCATTTGAAATAATGAAGTTATCTATGATTGAAATTTTCCAAATTGGCATAGCCATATCTCCCAACAAAAGAATAATTTCGGGTTCCCCATCTGGCCTCCATTAGTACATTTCATGGTTAGTAACCTCACAAAAGAACAGTCCCCTAAGTTTTATGGTTCGCTCGATATTCAATTTTTTTCAGACAGCAGTTTTTTCACTAAAGCCCGATTTGCGGCTAAACGGTTTGGCTTGGAATACATTGCATGACATAAAGTCATACTAAAATTGGCCGTATAATCTAAATATGCAATAATATACAGGGCGTTGCATTTAAAAAAACATAACTTTGATATGGACCACGCTGTATATGAGGTGCAATTGGAACGAAAATATTTTTAATTTGTAGCCCTAAAGGCCCCACATTATGCACGATCAACAAACTTTAAAAATGTCCATTAATAAGCCCACAATCTTCCGTCCACGCACTATTGGCCCACTCGGTATATTAACATATACATAGAGGTAAGAGAAAGTAATAAGAATGAGGATAATTTTTATTTATCTCTTAGGCTATTTGCCTCTTTGACTCTATAAGATTTAGGAACATATAATTAACTCAGTTTGCTCAATTTCATTTCAATATAAAATAAAAATATTTCACTCACCCAGGCATACTAGCATAATGGTGAACAACAGGAAGAGACGAATTAAAACAGTCATGATGATGTTTTTGGTTGAAAGTCAAGTCATACTTGGTCTTTTATATGAATATCAAATTTCATATAAGAATGATAATAAGCTATAATCAAAGATTTTTCTCTTATCAAAGGAATTAACCTAATTATTCAATATAATTTTGTTGATAATAAATCACTTTCTCCATTATATAAAAATTGTATTTCATTATTAAGAAAGAATTTAATTTAAAAAAAAAACAATTTTTTTTATCATTAAGATAATTAAAATTGCGTAAATAAATTTCAAAAATCTGGTGTGACTGGTCGCACAGCACATAACTTTCTCTTTCGTTCGGTAATTGGAATTTGTGTTCTGTGCTTGTCTCAGCAGATTATTTGTCTCGACATATGTTTAGTTTCCGGCAGTAGGAATTTGGCTTAGGCCCCCAAATATGTAAATTTTATTCAGGATTCGCAGGAACTTTTAATTAAAAAAAAATGTTTTTATTTAATTTTTATTTGCCGACCTTTCAGTCTCCAATCACGACCTTCATCAGGGCAAATATTGTCAATTATACACGATCTTCATCAGGGCAAATATTGTCAATTATACACAATAATAAAATAAAAATAAAATAAAATATTTTTTATATCTCCTTGCTGCAAAGTCTTTGCAATTCCTGAGTAAATCTCCACAGCCTTAAAACATCAATTTATCGAGTGTAAATTTTATTTTTCTAAATAATAAAAAATCGGCCCAGGTCCCATGTTAGCATATTTCTTGATATTATTAATAATTTATTCATTTGTCGTTTACAATTAAGATGTTAACTCAGGTTAAGTGCAAATGTGATAAAATTCTATTTTTTTGTTTTTATATTTTAAAGATGTTTATTTGCTTTTTACTTTCTCTTATCTATAAATGGTAATATATTAATATAAACAGAAGGAGTATTGATGTCAAAAATTCATTGTTGAGACTTTTGATGGGCATACACTTGTAATAAAATTGCTCACAAGATAACGATTATTTATTTTTCAAAATTATTTACAAAAAAGCTCTCATAACAACAATACACAATACGTCATCATCTCGGATTCTAAGCTCCCGTGACATCATCCTCGTCCTAGATTTGGTTGACTTTTACCTGTTTCCCTTCTCCAAACCCTTACAAAATGTATTTTTAAATCGTTTCTTTGTATTTTTTCTTCTCTTTCTTCTCTATTTCAACTCCATAAACAAACATCCGTACCCAGACGTATGTTCCTACTTTCAATTCTTCCTTTCCCGTGGCGCTTTGGCTATATCTGCCCTGATATCTCAAATTATTTTCCTTCGTTCTTTCATACCTTTTCTCCATTCTCTCCTTATTAGTTTCATAGACTCTCGTTATATTTAAATTAGTGTGGTTCGGACCGTTTGTATTCCAATCCCCAGGGGATTTAATTTTCCACGGAATTATCAATTCTGCCGGGGAGAAACCGGTCGCTGCATTTTTCTATTTCGAAGACTATAAAGGATTTGAGGAATCTTCACTTCCCATTAGCGATGCTCGTTTTCTACCGCTATTCTTATCCTTTTTTCAGTTCCGGGTTCATTCTTTCCATTTGGTTGGCCCTAGGATGGTAAATTGGTGTTTGCCAACAGTCTATTCCCCATTTTCTAAGCTTATCTGTCCAGATTTTTGAGGTGAATTGAGGGCTATTGTCGCTCAAAATAGCCTTTGGATATCCAAACCGAGGAAAAATTTCTTTCTCCAGGACCCTTTTTTGGAAAAGTTTTTTGTTCAATCCGGTAGCTCAATTCCTTCATGCTAAAAATCGTTACACACACACACACACAGACCAATTTGCTGGACCCACTTTTTTGGACTCAGGGGACCTCAAAACATGTATATCCATCAAAATCTCGACATCGAATTTTTAACATGATCGCAATACTTTCTCTCTATATATATTTCATATATTGGGTAAGAGAAAGTAAAAGTATAAATGGCCTTTTTTTTTTTTTTTTTTTTTTTTTTTTTTTTTTTAAAAACATTCACACTTTTTCTCATTCACACTCACACTCACACACACATTCACACTGTCTTTTCGGCAGCTCAGGCCATTTAAGACTTTAGACGATAACCGTTATTTATGAATTTATATATATTAGGGTCCAGGCATTTTTATTTAAGCCATCTGGTATCCAGATGGCTTAAATAAAATCATCGGACTGCCTGGGGTCCGAACCCGCGACGTTTGGTATATGAGGTTAGCACGCTAACCTCTACACCACGCCCCGTGGGCTAAATGGCCTTAGATGGCGATAAAGTTTATTTTATTATTTTAGTTCATTTCAAATTCGATTAATTTTATTGGCCCGCTAAATATTTTCGGTTGAACAATCTCTAGCTTTTCCTAATTTCTATTCAGCCATATTTTATGTGCACTGAATTCTTGCTTTAACTCATTTTTTACTTTTTTTGTAATAATAATATTGGTCATAGGCGTAGCCACGGGGGGGGGATTTGGGGGTTCAAACCCCCCCCATTGGACCCAAGCCATGACTAGATATTTAAGCTCTATAATACAAATTACTTTTTCTCTCTATATATTTCATTTATAGGGTAAGAGAAAGTAAAATATAATAATTTTCTCTACCTTAAAAAAAAAAAAATTAAATAAAACGCAAAAAATTCTAGAAAATTCAGAATTTTTCAATAGAAAAGAAATGATTTTTGTTATGCTTTATGAAAAATTAAAGCCGCTTAAAATTGATTAAATCTCGCAAATGAAAAATAATAAAAATTATTATATAAATAAATTTATTATTTATTTTTTCAAAGGACTTCCTATTGGCCGTGATCGTAAACAGCGCGTTGTTTATTTCGCTCCCAATCAATTTAGCCATTTTTTCACTTTAATTCGTTTGTATTTTAATTATTTATTGTTACAAAGTTATAATTTAATATTTTACTCAACTTGAAGTTATATTTTCATCGTAATTCCATTGCATTTACAAAATGCCCACCGAATCCAATTCGGCGTCGGGGCGGGCTCGAACGAGGCCGCTGAAACTTCCAACCTCCAAGCCCTCAACTTCCAAAGGAAAAACTAAGCCGGATTCACCCCTCATTAATTCACTGCCCAAAAGGCAAAAAACGTTGGACACCATTGAACAACCACGAACATCGGAAACTATTTACAATGTAGAGGTAAACAATTCTTTTGAATCATTAGATATAGACGAATTTGAAGACCCTCCGAGTTTTAATTTAAATAATTCATATCAAAATGAAAAGGAACCCAAAAAAATCCCACCCATAATAATACATAAGCATTTGGATAACCCGGCTATGTTTTTTAAAAAAATAAACGAGTTAACTTCGAAAACGGTCGACGTCAAATGCACTCGGGAAAAAACTATTTTACTTACTAAATCTGAAGCCGACTTTAAAAAATTAAACAAATTTCTAGAGGAAAAAAAGGTTCCCTTTCACACTTACCCGCTTCCAGGGGAAGCCCTGGTCAAGTTAGTGCTTAAAGGGCTGAGTAAAGGGACCACTGTAGATGACGTAAAAAACGAGTTAACTGAAATGAGTTTTCCCCCAACAAAAATCGTTCAAATTAAACAAAAGGAAACGAATAATTTAATCCCTATATTTATCTGTATGTTTCCCCCAGGCACTCCAGCACAGGCAATCTTCAAAATAAACAGGCTCTGCTATACTTGCGTCCAATGGTCCAAATACAGGAACAACACTAAATATATTCAATGTTACAGATGCTTAGGTTTTAATCACACATCTAGGACATGCTTCGGTTCCGAGAGATGCCTGAAATGTGGCGGGAGGCACCGTAACTCTCTATGCCAGTCGGCCACTCCCAAATGCGCCAACTGCGGACAATCGCACTGGGCAAACGCTGAGGAGTGCGTCGCGGTGAAAGAAGCCATCGCTCGCAGACAACAACAAAAAAGGCCAAGGAACCAAAGCGCCAGCGCAGCACCCACCAACTCGGCAGCTCCACCTGCAATGAACCGGGAACATTTCCCATCGCTCCCAACAAGTACGCCCCGGCAATCAGCCAGTCGGTCACCACCGGTATGGCCAAGGCAGTCTCCTCCGGATCCTGGAAATATAGGAAGCCTCTTACAACAGTTACTCACCTTCCTAAACAACCCGGAAATAATGAACATCCTGAACAAGGTAATTAATTTCTTTCAAACAATAACTAACGACAATGGAGCCAACAAATGGCAAGCCATACTGGGTCAAATTCTGTCTCTATTTAAGTAATGGCAGTATTAAACGAACTCCGCATATTGCAATGGAATTCCAATGGGATTAGAAGCAAAATTTCCGAGCTAATTGAAATTTCCAACAGGCTCAAGGTGCATTGCATTGCCCTGTGCGAGACTCGTTTAAGCCCGGATATAAGAGCTTGGCTGCCAGGATTTAAAACTTTTAGAATGGACGGAGTCCCACCTCAGAGAGGTGTGCTTCTTGCCATTCGAGAAGAGTTAAATCCAACCTACATTAACTTACCTGATCTTGGGCATCTTGAGGCAGTAGCAGCGTCCATCAACTCTCCCCATGGAAGAATTATCATCGCCAGCATCTACAACTCACCAGCCCGGTCTCGTCCGCTCCAAGCAGGCGCTGTGTCATCACTGCTGAGAGTTGGAGACCGTCTAATCCTCACTGGCGATATAAACGCTAGGCATAGCGAATGGGGATGCCGGAGGGAAAATGCCAATGGCCGAACTCTATTAGACTTGATTCACAGGTATAACCTAGATATTCTATTTCCGCCTGAACCAACTAGATATCCCACCAACACAAATATGGCTCCGAGCGTGCTTGACATTTCGATAATCAAGGGCATGCCCAACATAGAAACATCCATAGTAAGCCTCCATGAACTCAACTCGGACCACAACCCGGTACTCACCAAAATAAAAAAACAAATATATTCAGAAGAGAAAACCAAGTGGGACCTATCCTCAGCAAACTGGCTCCTATACAGGAGACATATTTGCCAAAACTTGGAGTTCTCACCCATCCAAACAACCGAACAATTAGAAACAGCCGCCGCTAACATAACCAACATTATCACTACAGCTGCAACCGTATCCATTCCCAAAAAATCCGCCACATTCAAAGGAGACTCAATTCCTACTGAAATAAAAAACCTAATCACCGGGAGAAATAGAGCCAGAAGAGAGTGGCACCGACACCGCCAAGAGTCCGCGCGCCAACTAATGAACCGCCTCTCGCAAGAGATAAAAATAAAGATAGCTCAATGGAGACAGTCACTCTGGGTCGAGCGAATATCCAGCTTAACCCACAAGGACTGCTCTCTCTGGCAATTCACAAAACGGCTGAAAAGACAGAAAAATACAATAGGCCCATTAGACTCTCCTGATGGCCTCTTATACGGACAACAACAGCAAGCAGACATATTAGCCCGCTCATTCAAAAAACAATTCATCAATCAGAACAAATCTAAAATTTCAGACAGTATTTTAAAAAGGAAGGTCTCAGAACAACTCGAATCCCGAACAGAGCCAGACATAACGCACCGCATCAAACCCAAAGACGTCCGTGAGGCAATCAAAAAAATTAAAAACCGCAAGGCCCCAGGCCCAGATGGAATCCTCCCTGTATTCATAAAGTCATTACCGGGTAAAGCAATACTCTATCTAGCTAAAATATTTGAAGCCACACTGAACCTCAGCCACTTTCCCTCAATCTGGAAACAATCAGAAATCATTCCGATAGCCAAACCAGGCAAAGACCCGAAGCAGCCATCCAACTACCGGCCTATCAGTCTCCTTCCCATCCTTGGAAAATTAGCAGAGTCCTTCATCCTCACCTGGCTCGAACAAGAATCACGAAAATTAAATTTACTCCCCAACTTCCAATTCGGCTTCCGCAAAGCTCACTCAGCCGTCCAACAAGTAGCCCGGATAAATCATTTCATAAAAAACAGACTTCGGCTAAAAAAGGCAACCGCAATGGTCCTGCTCGACATCTCCAAAGCATTTGACAGCGTTCCACACCTTCCTCTGGCTTCCAAACTGTATCTCCTTGGCCTTCCCGAACCATTATGCCAACTCATTGCACACTTCTTAATGGACAGACAATTCCGAGTAAAAATCAACAACACAAAATCCGACTGGCATCCCATCTGCGCAGGAGTTCCTCAAGGAGCACTCTTATCACCCCTCCTCTACGCCCTCTACACATCCGACATGCCTAAGCTGGACTTCGCGCACATCGCTCAATTCGCCGACGATACCGCAATATATTACTCAAATAAGAACTTCAAATGCTTAGTGCGAAGAACCCAAGAGGAGACATCAAAAATAATAAATTATTTCAAAGACTGGCGCCTCAAAACAAATCCGGACAAATCAGAAGCCATACTCTTCACAAAAAAACGAAAATACCTCCACACACGTATAACAATAGAAGACCACCCCTTGAAATGGCAGCCCTCAGTTCGCTATCTCGGAGCCTTTCTTGACAGGAGAAACAACTGGGCAACACACATAAAGAAAGTCAAAACAAAAGCGCAGCAGTCACTCAGCATCCTCTGGCCGCTCCTCAAACGTCAAAGCCTACTTCCGCTGGAAAGCAAAATCATCCTCTACAAAATAGTAATCCGGCCGCTCATCACATACGCAGCTCCAGTCTGGTTCCCCCATATCTCCCGGTCATCTCTCTTGCAGCTCGAAAGGATCCAATCCAAAATACTCCGGATAATCGCAGACCCACCGCCCGGCATCAATAACCATATCATCAGAGTTGGCTTAAATATCGAATCCCTGGAAGAACACCTCGAAAAACTCACCAACAGATTTACCACGAAAGCTCGGCTCCACGAAAATCCACTCATCTCGGAAATATACAATTAAAATTGAATTTTTACATGCTTTTATTTTTTATATATTCTTTTTGCTATGCATTTTACCTTTTGAACTTCTATTTTTATACAAAAATGATAAGGTTTTTTTTATATAAATTTTTTCCTTATACAACCTCGGGCAAAGCAAAGCATCGGATGGAGGAAAAACCCGGATACCTGATTGGGAGCAAGATGGCTCGAAGTCAGTATTAAATAAATGTACACATAATCTATGTATCTTAAGATGAATAAATGTTTTAAATGTTAAAAATGTTATTTTTTCAAAAGAGATCTGAGATGGGACTCTGGTCAAGAGAAACAGAGTGACACCGGTATTTTAGGCCCATAGACATAAATTTAAGAGAGTTGCATTTTTTATTGTCTGATACGAGGTGATTGAAAAATTGCGGCACTTAAGAAAGGGCGGGCCCGAGCCACCCCGAGGGGGGTCCAGGGGGGCGAAGCGAAGGTGGGGTAAGTGGATAGTCATATATTTCATTAGACGCCCTATACTGCCCTATTAGTCGGGGGGGGGGGGGAGAAATAATCCTAAACCCCCCCCATCGAAAATTTCTGGCTACGCCTATGATATTGGTACACCAGTCCCTTCATATAACTTAGTCTTTTAAATTGGATAACTTATCTCTAGACCCAATCTAATTATATAATTGTTTATGCCTGGAATCCTAATATTTTGACGGAAACTAAATATAATCAAAAAATATCTGGTGTGACTAGCACAGAACTCAACTTACAATTACCGAAATGTGCTGTGCGACTAGTTACACCTGATTTTTTTGAATTTGCTTGATCCTAAAATGGAGAATGAGATTTCCACTGAGCTACCTGCCATGTTAGTCTAGTCCCCTTTATGTTTCAATTCATTTGTTGTCTTGTGCTGCTTTTTTTCCATATTCCAGAGCAGAGAATATTCGACAGGATAAAATAAGAAGGAATTAATAAATTATATGAGTGATGATGAATTAATTTAATTAGAATTAAATTTCTTCTGTTACAGGTTTTACAAAATTTATAATGACAATTTTATTTATAATATATTTAGTCTTCTTTGAAATTGAAAAATACAAATATATTTATTTAAGATAAATGAAAAAAATATTAACGAGTTTATATCTTAAAACTTGCAATTTTACATCAAGATTGATTAAATATAAGCAAATCATTTCATTGGCGACCAGGGCTTTGGAGCGATTTACTTTCCGTTTGCTGTATCTACGAATACAAAAATAATTATACAATAATTATATTAAACATATATCGATAATATTAATAAAGTCAGTTTGAACCATATAGAAATGTGATTTAAATTTTTATTGAATAAATAAACATTTTATACCTGACGTTCTTATTCTATAGCTGAGCCCCAAGGAAATTTTTGAGACATTGGATTTGCCTCTACTTCCACATTCTTTTCGTCGCCCGGAAAACCGCAGGCCGTCATTGCTACAAACAAAATAATTGAATAGCAGTTATAAAGTGTTTGCCTCTTGTGCAATGGATCAGGGGTTGGCAACCCGTTTTCATGCGACAAAAATTTATTTCATTTGATATAAATTCGGACCGCAAAATGTTCTCGGATGCCCAAAAACCATAAATCAAGATGTGATTATCAACTAGTTTTGACAATCCTGAATAATATTTGAGTCAAGTGGGACATAAACCCGAATTTAATTACCGCTTAAGATTCTAAATTTGAAGTGTGAGTACAACTTCAAAATGGAGATTTTTCTCTAAACGTCTTCGAACAATTTCTAATAAGCTTAGTTTTATTTCACCAATGATTGCTTACAGCTTACTACATTATTAGGCCGCCAGATATTCCATTATATACATGAGCTATGAATATCTCAAGTTTAGAAATGTATTGTTTTTACTTGCTCTTGACACAAAAATCTGGTGTGAAAAGCACAGAACACAACTTTCGTTTACCGAAGATAAGAGAAAGTTGTGTTTTTTTTTTTTTTCAATTTGAATGAAGAGTAATGGTATTAAGGAATCATTTCTTTTTATTTAAATTCTATTGTACAAAATACACCTTAGTTTGTCCAGTTTTATTTCAATATAAAAATAAAATATTTTACTCACCTAGACATACCAACATAATGGTGAACAACATGAAGAGACGAATTAAAACAGTCATGATGATGTTTTTGGTTGAAAGTCAAGTCATACTTGGTCTTTTATATGAATATCAAATTTCTTATAGGAATGATAATAAGCTATAATCAAATATTTTCCTTTTATCAAGCGAATTAACCTAATTACTAAATATAATTTGGATGATAATACGTACTTCACTTTCTCCATTATATAAAATTTCATTTTATTATTAAGAAAAAATAATTTAATTAGATAAAAAAAAACACAATTTTTGTTATCATTAAGTTATATTAAAATTACGTAAATAAATTTCAAAAATCTGGTGTGCTGGCCGCCCAGCACACAGCTTTCTCTTTCCTCTGGTAATTTGAATTTGTGTTCTGTGCTTGTCACACCAAATATTTTGTGTCGATATATAGGCCTATATTTAGTTTCCAGTAGTAGGCCATATATTAGACAGAATTCGTGATGTAACACCAAAATGTGAAATGCAGCTATATTTTTTTCTTTGTTTATTTATTTTACGACGTTTCTGTTCTCTATTTTAACCAGCTCTGAAGATGGTTCAAATATAGAATCGTAATGCAAGCTGTGCAAATAAAATAAATAAATAAAGAAAAAATATAGCTGCATTTGCTCCTTTTGGTTCTACCCTTTATTAATATAATATGATGTTTCATAGCTATACAATTGCGTTTTAAAAATGCTGTTTTTTTAGCTGTCTTGTCTCTGGAAGTCACCTATCGCCAGATTCAGCAGCTCTTGGCATTGCTTAACTAAAACAATCTCGGTGGCAGTGCTTCTTTGCCTAGACTAGGCCCATCAGCCACTTAATTTGTGCTTTCAAATTTGAATTCATCCAGTGAGCTACTCGTTAAAACACAAAATATACTTTCTTTTTTTCTTTTTAACACTCGCACTTTTTCTTTAAAAACTTGTTACGATAACCTTTATTAATGAATATATCTATTTGGAGTCCAGGCATTCTTATTTTGGTATCCAAATAGCTTAAATAAAATCATCGGACTGCATGGGATCCGAACCCTGAACCCTTGGTATACAAGGCAGACGCGCTACCAACTACACCAAAATTTACTTATTGGTTATACAATTTTATTTATTTTTTATTTATTTGGGAAAATATTTTAGATAGTTCTGTTCCTGGATCTTTCAGATTGAATTAGGTAAAAATAAATAAAAAATAATAATTTTTTTTTTTTTAATTTCTTATTTTAATTGTTTACCAGATCTGCATCTACATTGTTTAGGAAATAATATGCGGACTTTGAAGACCATAAAACATTTTGGGAGGGTATCAAGTCTAAATAAACAACTACGGCGGACGGACACGCAAATAAAATCGAGCGAGCACGGGCCTATAAAAAAAATAAAAAAAAATTAAAATATTTCTTTTTTCCGATATCATGAAAAAATTGGTTTCTTAATTATACTTTTTTTTCTATTAAATAAATAAATAAATTTTTTATTATAAAAAAATTTGAGCAGGTACGGACAGGCTTGAAAAAATTTTCGGGCTTTAAGAATGATAAAAAATTCCTGGCTGGGTACGGGTAAAAAAAAATACCGGCACCGGCGCGTACGGGGAAAAAAATTAGCCAATGCACTGCTAATTAACAAATCAAAAGATTTTTTTTAATTAAAACTTGATTCCATCTGGAATCTGATTCAGGAACAGAACTACTTTTCTCAAATATAATAAAATCTTGTACAACTTGTATTGATTAAATAATTTTATTTCTTACTTTATATACGATACACATTATTAATTCGATATATATAGGAGTCCAGGCACATTTTTATTTATATCATTTGATTTTAAAAAATATTCATCGGACTGCCCGGGATTCCACGCCCCTTGGCTTTTAGGTTAACGATATTGACCATTGTCAACACTTCTAACTTCTCGGCCAGGGGATTTATATTATTAAATTAGAGAAAAAGTAACTTAAGAGAAATTAAACTACAAGTAGGTTCAAATGGCAAATTATTTATTAACTTTTGACAATGAGATTAATGAGACATTATTAAATTAATATACAGATGATTAATGTATTAATTCCATCCCATGAAATCAAAATAATCCCAATTTGGTTGAAATCCTCCCGCCGAGATGGATCCCAGGTATTTTCCTGGATACCACCAATTAGAGGTTGATGTTTCTTCTTCATCTTCATCTTCATCTTCTTCTTGAAAATCCTCTTTTTCTTTTCCCCAAGCCATAGTCATCATTACTAAAAAAGAATAAAATTTATAATAAATTACATATAAAAATTGTATTTACTGTATATAGCAAAATAAGTTTTAATATCTAATCAAAAATTATGGAAATATATAAGTTCCTATATAAGTGTCTAGTTGCCTAGGGATCAAATTTTCAGGAATCGAGAAAAACCTGTATTTTATTAAACTCAAGAGTTAATTTATGACTCTTATGTTTATAATATCTGTAAATAAATTAGGAACACAATTTTCAAGGACTTAGGTCCGTGTTATTTTCTATATAGCAATAATAAACTGTTTTAATATTTTAAAAGGCAGTTTTGGAAGGTTCAGTTGTGCCAACAACATGCAATTAAAATCTCAAATTTTGTCAATTAGGCACTTTTGAAAATGGACGACTCATATTTTGAAGTTGAAACTTTCAACCTTTTTAATAATTTCCTGGTCTTAAATCGTGAAAGAGATTTTCCCCAATGGACTTATAGTGTCTCCCACAAAACAGAATTCCGAAAATGTCTTTTTAAGAAATATTTTGTTACTTACTCATAGATAGAATCGCAAATAAAAGAAACAATCGAAAAGAAATTGCCATGTTGTTGTTGTTTTCTTAAATATACAATAAAAACTCGACTTTTATACTAATTCCTATCTAATTTGATAAAGGATTGCCCTTAAGCAATAATCAGATAGTAGCCTATTTGTGTCCTAATGACGTAAATATTATTTTTGATAAAAATTCTTT